>VZTV01012493.1:2806-61703 GCA_013400875.1 Anhinga rufa | reverse complement strand
AAAAAAATATAATTTATCTGGTTGCTGTGGTTAATTCACAGTTTCACAGCAGAGGTATACTGTTCCCTCTGGGTACATCTACTTGTATTATAGGATATTTCATTCACAGTTTGTCCAAGACATTCCTCTAGCTCTGAACCTACCAATTTACAAGAGGGAATCTACTCCAGAGATACCTGTATACACTTTTACACATACTCTTACATCCTAAAAATATTATAGAAAAGATATAAACTAGCAACAGATCAATGGAAAACATAAATTTGCAACAGAGCAAACAACAGTGGGTTAATTAATTGTTTCTCTGAGCTGAGAAGGGGAACTGAAAAAAAATGCATCCATCTTCTTAAGAAATAGTTGTCTTTTTTTTTTAGTGATTTAATTTCACAAAAAGCATTTATGAAATTTGTTTCTCTTTTAAAAGATAATAGCTTTAAAAGCCAGAGTTCAAATATTTTAGAGTTGTACAGAAGTTTACTGTAGAATAGCTTCCAAAAGACCTAACAGATGAAGTGGAGAAGCCAGTGGTACCTGGCATCCTCTACCCCATGGCTTATCAGAAAACACATACTCCTCATAGCATACTATTACTCAGCACCTACAAACCAGTTCTTAATGGAGCTTAACTAGAAGATTCAAATATTTAAAAAACACTCATTCAAATTTAATCCAGTTACTGCACAGATAAAAATCTTGCTCTCTTTTTCAAAACCTCACCATTCCAGCAGCACTGGGGAAGGCATTTCTAGAAAAACAAAAGTCTGCAATTAATCCATTTAATTAGTTCCACAGAAACAAAACAGAAAGATCAATCGCAGCTGCGCCACAGATCCCTCCTTGCCTGACCTTAGCTGCCCTTGCCTGCTCCCCTTTGCTCTCTCTGCAGAAGAAAGTATTTATGGAAATGTTGCGGAAATGTTGTTACACCTCTAAACAAAGCAGTGAGGAGTGTGTCAACAGCAGTTTTCCAACTTGCTGCCAAGATTTTTATAAAAACTTCACCCCCTTTAATGAATGGGATGGCCTGTGTGGGTCTATGGGCAAAGCAGAGCCTAAATGTCTCAGCTCTTATGGGACACATCATATAGCAAATAAAAAAAAAAGTATACTTCTTTTGTTTGGGAGTTTTCAAGGTCACCAACATGGTATTAGAATTCTAGTCTTCCACAAGCAGAAGCACATATTTCCCTGTTGTTTGACTTATGATTGCATGCTTGACATTATCTTTTAAAATAAAGGTGATGCAGATCTGGGCTCCCACTGAGTTCAATGGCCACATCCATAAAAGTGCCTGCAGAAAAGATGTTCACACAACTGACCCACATGGTACAAACATCCCAGAAGCTGAGGAACATGCACGTTTCAGACTGAGAATTCTCATTTAAAGGTGCTGTTAAAAATGATCACAATCCAGCAGGCACCAGGATTGCTGGCATTGTGATGGGTTGTTTCACAGCTGTGAAATTTGGTTCTTCAAGCAATCACCATTCCCCATCTCCTTTGCAAGAAAATACTTTCATATACCAGCCTCTCCAGGGATGTCTAGATTCAGTCACCATGGGTGCTTGCTCACAGGGTCTTTGCCCTTGGCACCAGGGGTGGCCTCACGTGCCACATGCAGTACGGATGGTGCCTTAGATAACACACAACAGGGGCGACAAACTGCAGCTACACCAACCCCTTCTCCTCTGTTTTCCTTTTAAACTTCAAGTCATTGTTATACTCTTAACTCTCCTCTACTTTTAGGCTCCTCACTGCAAAAGAACAGATGGAACAAAACTCAAACGGATTTTTTTTTCCACCAACCTGTGGGTCTCCTGACACAGTTGTCCTCTGCAAGCTGCCTTTGCAGTTTCTTTCCTACCCACTTGTATCTCCCTTTCACTCTCTCTCTAAAGCTAGAGCCCTCCCTCTCTCCTCCTCCAATTCTTAGATGTGCTCTTTTATCGGCTTCATGTTATTCACTTTAAACGTGATGCATTTAAACTGTGTCTTCCAAACACTTTTTCAGTCTTCTAGTCTGTGATTTACAGGACAATATATCACACTACACCATTCCTCCTCTTTTCTCACGCTTGCATGTGTGCTTTAAAGCTCGCATCGCAGAGCTGTGGAGAACAGGCCTCAAAGCTCTTGTGCAGGATCAGTGACACCTGTGGTGCTCCTGACGAATGGCTGCTTAACCTTGTTTTGGAACCTAGAAATGATGGAAATTCTGTGGACCACCGCTTTATTGACTTTCCTATCATGAAGCTTTTTCTAATGTCAAACCTAAACTTCTCTCTTGCTGCAATTTAAGCCAAAGACAACTCATCCCAGCACAACGGGTGCAGAAGATCGCATATTCCTTGCAGACCCCTTTCATGTACTGGAGCACTTGCTACCCTCTCCACTAACAACACTGCCTGCCCATGTGGTCTAACCAACTTCCTCACAGAAAAGGTATATCACACAAGAACAACCACAGACCTCTCTCATTTACAGCTGGAGATACACCAGCCTGCTATAAATCTAGATTTGCTTTTCATTTACAGGACAGCTGAGAGGAGAACATTGCTTCATGAAATTCAGATGAAGGCTGGACGTGGGTGACATAGGAAGAAGCTGGCTTCAAACATGTGGCAAGAAGTAACTTGTTATTGCAACTGCATATTCTTGAGAACCCATATAAGGTGATGCAGGTTCTTCAGTCATGCGGACTCAAATTTACAAGGGCAAGGTCTCATTTAGCTGATACCAGTTATTCAGGAGTCACTCTGTCAACATCAATGGGACAGCTCAGGTTTATACCTGAAACAAAACCTAGACTGTGTTATTTCCTTGAAGTGGGACATTCCCGGGTCAAAGTGTGCTTACTGATTTTCGATGTTGCTCCTGATGCTGTATAATTAGGACTAAAAGTACTATTTTCCGAGTTTTGTAGATATCCTTATAGTTCTGGAAATCACCACCGATCTGCATTTAAACTTGGCAAATCCCACTCCCACTTCTCTCCTTTCTCAAGACAAAAACTGTTGGTATGTAAAGCGGCAGCTCACTACTGGCCTCATCAGCAAGGAAATCTTGCAGAATTCTGGTTTGCAAGAAAAAGTAAAGCTAGTGTTAATTAAAGAAGAGTAAAAGTAACAGGCATATAATGAGAGAACATGCCCCTTTCCACAGCCTAGCTCTTAACAGATCATCCAGCATGCTTAAAAAGCAACTTTCCATCTGCAAATCTGTCTCTCTCTCTTTTTTGTCTAATGAGCATGAGTTAGTCTGTTCAAAAGCCCAAATGGGCATTTCGGGGCCAATTCAGCAGCAGGGGGTCCGTTACTATAACAACTGACAACTCCTGTGATTTCTGAAAGGCCTAAAGTAGCCATTTGGGAAATGGTTATTGAGCAAGAAGTTGCGAAGGAATGCTGTGTGGCGTGCGGCGTCCCGGCCTCCCCTGCGCACGCACAGCTGCGATCGCCTACCTCGGTCCTTCATGCACAGAGAAAACCCCGGCGCCCCACAACCCTTGCAAACAGCTGGGCCGGATCCTTTTCAGCTCCCTGCAAGAGGAGCGGATGAAAGCCCATGAGCCAACAATGGGAGGAACGGCAACCGCATGCTACTATTTGGCGTTAACAGATCTCCTTGTGGGCTTTTCCCCCCTCGCCCCAGGCTGCACGTTGCCGGATGAAAGAGCAGGGATGCTGTCAGAGAAGTTTTCATATTGATTTTCCTCGTAATGGAAGAATGACAAGCTCTCAAAGAACGATACCAACAGCTAGAACAAGCAACCGGCAGCTGCCCTAAGCTTCAGTCTTGAAAGCAAGCTGCCTGCCATCAGCACAAAGGATAAGCTTGGTTCCCCGTGCGGGATAAGAGGGAGCTGATCACAGGCCTGCTCCCCTTTAATGAAAATGAACAGCACTTTGAGATACAGCACACAAAAGGGCCCAATATTTCAGTATCTTTACCTCCGGCACTGGCAAAATCAAATACAACCTGGATCTTATGGAATAAAAGCTAAAGCGCTTTCCCTGCGCTGCCTGGGTTGAGGCAGGAAGATCAGAGGGCTCTGAATCAGGCTGGGCTGCATCCAACTTGCCAGGCAGTGATTTGCCCCATCTCCATCCCTCTGAGGCTGTTTTATCATCATACGAGACTAGACGTGGCCCTTCCCAGAGGAAAACGAAGGCATGTCCTGTTTGGCATGAGCAGGGCATATCTGGTTGCTAAAAAGGAGGTGGAAGCTGCAAGGGGGTTCAGGCACACCACTCACCTCCACATTTCTCCTCAGTTCCCTGTGGCGTTGCCCATCTCCCAGCTCAGGAAATCTCTTGCCCTTGTTGGTTAATTCTCCTTGCTGCCTGTGATGACATGGGTTGTGCTCTGGGGCACTGCCATCCCCAAGCTGAGCACAAGTGCCTGGATCTGGTCTTCAGGCATCACTGGGGGCAGTGTCAGCATGAGCATCCCTATCCCTCCTGCTCATTCTGGCCTCGTGCTGGTCCCTCAGTTGTGCTGGTACAACTGTGTGAACCAGACTGGGAGCTAATCTGGTTTAAATCAGGGCATGAAAGCACCTCTTTTTTCTTTTTTTTTTTTTTTTTAAACGTGGATTATTTCTCAATCCAGCTCCTCATATGGTTATACAAACATCTGCATTGGTATCACAGAGGGCAGAATAAGGGCAGGAACGGAGGATGCTGCTTGAACCGCTGCTGCTGAAATAAATACTCATGCAGCTGCACCCGAGGCATTCTTAAAATCAACATACAGGCTCTCAGAAAGTGTTACCACCTAGCATCCTTCATGAGTGAGAAAATGAGCAGAATCACGAATATTTCAGAGTAAGCTGAAAGCAGCTTTTATCATTGTAAGCAAGCAATTTTACAATGGTCTGTAAATTTGCAATGTTCCTTTTTCAATCAGTACAGTAGATGAACAACATATTCTATACTCATAAAATAAAACCTAGAGATAGGTTCAAATAACAATTTCAGCACTTTTTACAACCTGCTACAGGCAGAAGTTCTTTTTTTCCCAATGAAGTTTTAACACTGTCTTAGCTATGGAGCTGTGCAAGTTCCCCAGAATTTAATGCCGAAAGGCAGTTTTCCAAGGCATGGTTATTAGACATGGTAACTACAACAGTTCTCGGTCTTATGTTGCAGTTTTCATTTCTGTATTACAAACTTATTTACAAATACGGCTCACCAACCTTCTTCAGTGCTATTTTACCAGTGACAGAACTTAGATGCTGAAATACTGACCACCTGAACTTGCTCCCAGTGAGGTCTTTGCCACCGAGTTCAACAACAATACAGTCAAACCATAAGTGACTTGGCCCCGGGTCACACAGAAAAATCAATGAGCGAGTTAGAAAAAGAACCCACATCTCCTAGTGCTCAATGTCATTTCTTCTGCACAGAAAGGCACTGCCAGAGATGTACAAGACTCTGCCACAGGACCCGTCCCAAGGATTCTGTTCAATTCAACAGAATTTAACAAAAAACTAAGAAAACTCTCACTGTTTACTAAATTCTATAGGGTTTTGCCTAAGGAAAATTAAAGGCATCTTTTTCCCAAGCTGTCTCATATACACACACGACTATAAACAAGCAATGCAAGCTTGCTCGCTTTTTGAAAGGCAGCAGCTGTGTTGTTCCAAAAATCCCTCCTGAATGTAAACATATTAGCACTGTATAAACAGCTTGATTTAATAAGAAATGCAATACAATATTCCTGCTTTGTCTTTGGGATCACGATGTTGATGGCAGCAATAATTCAGAGGTGAATTATGGTATCTGCTGAAAAGAAAGAAAAAGAAAACTCTCCAGCTATAGTTGTGAATTAATTTCTTCCTCTTAGCTGAAAATGAGAAATGGCTATAATTTAGTTCCCATTTAAAAGTTGCTGTTGGCTAAACTCTAAAATCTTAATTGCTTCTTAATATTCTCTGCTTATTTTTCCCTTTGAAACCACAGTCTATAGCATTGTAGTGTTTAGATTAAAAATCAGAATGGAAAACAAACAGTGGAAGGTCACCAGTCACTCCTAAAATATGGGTTTTTTTTCTAAAATGACAGAAGTTAATGTGCATCAAAGTATTTTAGTTCATTTCCCAACTCTAGTCACCCTCTTGCACCTCTGTGAAAAAGAAAGTGGCACTGACCCTGGGTTTCCCTTAAAGTGTCAATACTCAGGACTTGTTCAATTTGCAACAGAATATAGTGGAAGTGCTAGAAAAGACATGTTTTAAGCCATATTATGGCTTGGCATGCTATAGGAACTCGCCTTGTTGCAAAAAACCTGATGTCACACTCAATCCCTAAATAGTTTGGAGGTCACTACCAAACACACTCTGCAATTCTCGGAGCTCGTAGAAAAGGCTGTGAGAGTAACAGTGGCAAAGACTGCAGACAATCCAAGTCAAATTTTAAACTGACCTTGAAGAACTGCAGAAGGATTTAATGATACTGAGTCTGGGTATGAAATCACAGATGCAAAACAAATGCCCAGAAATGCAAAAAAAATGTGTTTGGGAAGTGGCACCTTACAATGCACACAGGCTTTAGATGCGCTAGTAGTGCTCCAGCGAAAGATCCTAAAATCCCAGTGAATAGTTCTCAGAAATACTCAGTGGTTGTCCCTACAGCACACAATTTCAGGAACCAGTACAAAAGGAATGAAAGCTGAAAAAGAAACACCACTGTGCCACTGCAGAAGCGAATGGCAAATCTACACGTTGAGTAAAATAAGGATCTGGTCTCCTCACCTTTTCTATCTGCTAAGACTCAAATTCTCGACTCGATGCTAAAAGAAATCAATTTCAGGCACTAGAGGTTCTGGGAGCAACAGTCCTCTTCATCGTGCCCATGACAGCTCAAGGGTCTGCCAGGCCAGCTTTTCCTCAAGAGGAATCAAAGATGCACAGAAGCAAACTTAAATTACAGCCTTCATTGTCCCTCCGGCCCAGGAAGCCCAACTGCCAACCAGCCCCAGCAAACTCCGCAGCTTCTGGTCATCCTGTGATGGTGCTCTCCTCACTGTTCTGGGATAAAAGGCAGGGCAATTTTTGCAGCTTCATTATGCTGACCTAGTTTATTTTCCACTCTACCAACTTAAAATCACATAGTCCTTTTTGCACAGCAGTGCCATTAAAAGTACCGAATTCAGGACACTTTAGTAAAAAGGTAATTTCAAGCTGCTTCTTGCCTGCAAGTTCCCATCCCTTTTCATTACTGAGATGGCCATCATGCTAAAAAGATGGAATTGACCCTTTCTCATCAACATCAATCATATTCTTTCGCCATTTGTCCAGATCCACATGGAAAAGGAACTGAACAGCAAATTACCTCTGCAAATAAGGGAGTCTCGTTCAGAAATGGCACAGATCATTTCCAAATATATTCAATTACAGGAAGTCTCTAATGAACACAGCATGGAAGCTCAACAGATAAAGAAGGAAAAGCTTCATCAAACGGTGATTCTTCCTATCACTCTCCTTTTCAAATAAAGGGAACAGAAAATGATACTTCCTTGCAACCAGACATCATCACAAAACTTACTTCATTGCTGTATCATGGAATGAGTTACAAAGGCTCCAAACAGAGATAAACACTGTGCCAAACCTTCACAAGCAACCTCCCTAACTCCTTATTTTGGTCCCTGGATAACAGGGCATCAATGCAGTGCAGACAAGCAGAAGGGTTCGCTCTGCTTCATTGTTCTACTTATGTCACCTCTGGTCTCAAATCATCTAATCCCACAAATGCTCAAAAACGCAAAAGTGAAAATATAATTTGTTTTACTCTCAAAATACATTGCCAAAGGGTAACTGTGTCTCTTCTGCATTTTTCTAGTTCTCTGGCTTTTGTTTTGTAATGCTTTTTCTCACACCAAAACAAAGAACTGCTGTGCAAGAAAAGACCCCTTGGTCCAGCATGCCTGTCCCCTTGAGGGTTATCCTTTCATAACAAGTGTTTCTCTGCTGTGCACTTCAAAACCATGTTTCCCATACTGAAAAATCTGTCTCAAACTCATTTTCATGCCATTTGCTTTGATAGTGTTATTTAGCAAATTATTCCATATGTTGCCCATTACATTTTAAGCTAAGTATTTCTTCCTGAAAACCCAGATCACTGTTCCAAACTTGTGAATTAGACTCTGAGGTGTTTGAGGATCTGTTTTTTCCTTACTTTAAAACACTCACAGAGATAAACATTTTATTTTTCCTAAGGAAAGGTAATCACACTGAAAAGGGCACACAGAATGCTGTGTTGCCACTTCAATGACATGGTCTGCACAACATGAAATGTTACTGTGGACGATTTGTGTTCTCATTGCTTGTTGATTTATCCTGAAATACATGTTGACTTTCTTTATACACTCTCTGTATTTGTTAAAAAATCCTCAGAACTATGAAGGTGTACACAGGAGATTATTTTGAAGCTCGTACACATGTGCTCTCAAGTTTGTTTATTGTTCCTCAACTTGTTGCTTCATATTTATGTAAAAAATTTGACTGCTGCATGACATACTTTTCATGTCTATATTAATTTTTAATCACCTTTTTTTTGGTATCAATTATACACAAAATATTGATCCACTGCTGTCAGGGGTATTAATGTCAATGCTCATAATTTTACCAAAGCTATTGATGAATGTTAACTACTTATGTGTATTATGGAGAGCAGGTAAGAAACAATTGCTGTCCGTATGCAAAATAACAAACATTACTGGAAAAATAATTTGGTTTCAGTTAAAATCTTTGTTCATCTCTCTCCCTTGATTTATGTGCCTGTTTGTTATTACAAAGCAAATAAAAATTTTATGAGGTGGATGGTTAGGAATTTTGAAGATAAAAAGTATTTAACTTTAATTAACATATCTTAATTTTAGACTTGAGTAATATTACCATCTATAGTACAAGCCATTATTTATCAACAATTAGTCCCTAACTATTGGTCACTAAGCCAGTACTTTCCAACTTTAGTATCTTCTCAGGGACGGTATTGTTACTCTTTGAGCCAATTAAACACTAAATTTGCAATTATTTCTTTCGATCCATTAGTGAAATTGCAGGAAATGGAAATGTTTTCCAGACAATGAGAGGTACTAGCGTTTTTCTTGATAATAGCTGTTAGCATTTTATTTCAAAACCTTTCCTCCTTAGAACAGCATTTTGTATCAACGCAAGATTAATATTACTAACCCCTCCTTACACTGCTTCAGGATATACAAGGGCCTGCCTGATGTGAATGTGACAAAGTTTAGTCCTTCAAATGAAGAAAATATATATTGATGGACAGGACACTACAATGGGATCTTCAGAACCTTTCCAATTTCAGCTTTTGTGTACACATCACTGCAATTTTATTCACTGTCTTACTGCAATGATGTTAATTACTTGCAAACGTTAATAGAAATGATTTTCACAAGACTACTGTCATCTATTTATTAACATTCTTTCAAATGTTCCCAGCCTCAACAATTTGGCCAATTAACTGTCAGCAAAATGGGTGTACTGAAAAACAGCTTGGTAGTTTTTTAATTGATTCCGCAAATATAATGATCAATAGACTGCTATTTCTCATCAAAGCTACTTTTCTGTGTCCCATCTAATCAGATTTTTAAATAATTCCTAAGTACATCCTATGAGGCTAATCCCTGGTTAATTTTCACTGCCAGACTAATGAGGTGTCTTTGGGTTCTGGTTCTGGCACAAGAAGGTGTTGCAGGTTTTAATTTACTGTAAATCAAATGGAGATGGATTTGTTGATGCTAATCTTAGTCTCCATCACTGAAGCAATGCCCATTGGTGTAAAGGACAGTATCTCTTTGTAAGAGGCAATCTTTACTTTCAAGACCTTGAAGGTTACGCTTCCAAACACTTCACCAATGCTAAAGAACTCCTACTCAGAGCATTGCTATGTAACGCGAAACAAGCTTATCCACCTTTCTTGAAGTACAGTCAAAGGAAGAAAAGAACTCCTTAAGATCACACAGGAGGTCTGTGGGAAAGCCACCCATGGAACCAAGTCCAGTCTCACCGGGCTTTTCTCCCATGACCACCTTTCCCAAAGTCCAAGACAAAGACACCTTTTTATAGCTATATTAGAGGGACTAATTGTGAAAAAGTTTGTCAGCATTACAGCTGGCTCTACTATTGCTAGAGCTCTACCAAGCTCATTTTCATGACACAAAAATCAATGTTTAAGACAGCTGAACAGTCAACCAACAGAGCTGTTCTAACATCCAGAGAGTTATCTAATGCATCTATCACCGTAACATCTAATAAAATAAAAAAAAACAAGACCACATGAAAAAACACCACCTGAAATGTATTTTAAATCATAATCAGTTTCCAATCAAAAGGAAACAGGCTCACCTCCAGTAGACAAGCACAGCAATGAGAAGAATGAGGCACACAAAGGTCAGTGCAGAGACCACAATAAGCGGGATGATCCATTCCATTTTACCAGGAGAAGGTCTCGTGGCCATGCTGGAGCTGTTCTTGTCAGCTGTGTGTTAAACACATAACAAAAACAATCACTAAATGGAAAGAGAATTACTGTGTGGAACAATGTGTAAGCAAAACAAATAGCTTGTCCGTTTTACATGGTAGGAGTAAACAGAGCAAAGACCTTCTAACTGCAGGGTGGGACTCCATTTGTCTTTAGTCTGAGACATGAGAGCACAAAAGTATGGTGTTTATTGCCACATATGGCTTGGATTTTACTAATGCCTGTAATTACAGTTTCATCGACAATTTTAGGACTCTATCGTGCAAGCACCTATTATCAGATGTAAGTACCCCACTGAGTCGTTTCACCACAGTAACAAAGTAAACGCTTTGCTCGGTCATCAGCGTTTGCAGATAAATGCACTCTGTTTCTCAACTCTAGAGGATAGCCCAGTTTGCAAAGCTCAGTGTAATACTTCAGAAATAAATTTCTTGGTAACTATCTTAAAATAAAAAATCTTCAACATGTTGGGTGTCATGTCACATCATTTGCAGAATTGTCACAATCTGGTGAGTTACTGCATACGAAAGCACTTTTTAGCATATGGATTGTCAAGATGGATGGATGAATGAATGGATAGGATGTGTTGTAACTGACAGAAGAAATCATTATGCCACAGCTTTTGAACAAAATTAAAGTTGGTCAATATCCTGAGATCTGGCCAAGTAACTCCGTTTCACTTTTCGCATGACATCTTGTTAAAATTACTGTATCATATGTAAGATGAATATCTAGAGGTTCTGCAAGTACTGGAGCCAATAAGCATAGGCACTGTATCAAGGTATTTCAAAAGACATCTAATTGGTGCAAATTCATGTAGACTTGATAAATAAATTGTTTTAGACAAAATGAGAAAAGAAGAATACAGAAACGGATTCTGTATCTTATTCATGTTTCCTAACAAACAGGCGGTAGTTGATCAATACCTGTCAACAGGACGTAATGGGAAAGGATTAGTGCAAACAGCTTCAGATTTGAATGAGGATTGAAATGTATCCACTTGACTTCTAGTTTTTAGCCTATGTGAGTCTTTCTTTACCAATGTGCTTCCTTGCCCTCGTTCAGTATTGTATTATCATATCTTCTGAAACTGCTGCAAATCCTACCAGAAGAACATAATTGCCTTTTCACTGTAGGCAGGCAAAACACAGATAATTGGAAGTCACCAGATGTCACATAATATGAAGTCATACTCTATTTTAATAGCATTTAGATTATACTCCTCCATAGGCAGGAGTAAAATTCAACTAACATGGAAGTAAAGGTTAATTGTAAATGCTTTTGCCTGACTGCTGAAAACAGAGCAAGGCTGCAGGCTGCTGCAAGCCCAGCAAGAAATCTTTCTAGTTTTAAGAACTAGGCTGATGGAGGTAATGCCCTTTAGCAAGCAGCCTAAATGAGGTGCTAATCAGAGGGATGTTTGGGGGAAGTGAACGTGCACTGAGTATAGAACCGATCAAAAGAGAGATGAGTAGCCAGTTGTCTCCAACTTCTGTAAGAAAGGCTACCGAGGTTACCAACAGTGCCACTTTGCAGAATACGCACACAACATCGTACCTTGAGCACGTGGTGAGCTTTCGTCTTCACAGCATACTAACAGTATACAACATACCATTTTTAAGACAGGTCTTTGATTTCCTTGACTAGTAAAGAATAAGAAAAACAACAACCCTAAAACCAGAACAAAGGCTTATTCTTTGTATTTGCCAAACTTGCAAAAATCATAAGCCCTGAGGCATTGTTTTTTATCAGTGCATTTCGAATCATTTAACAGCATGAAAAAATTAAGCCTGTGAGGCAAGTGTTACTAATCAGAATGGTAAAAGGGACAAAGCAAAAAACCATGCAACGTAATAAAACATAGTAGGAGAGCCAAACAGTCCCACCACCTTACATCCATTAGGGTGTTGCTTCATTTCTCTCCAAGGACAGTATTCTGTTTAGTTTCACCTCCACATATTTCAACACAAAAACATATGTTTCTGTTTGCATGGGAAGAAAATTAAATTCCATTATAAGCACAGCATGGGCTGGAGTCCCAATGCAAACTATTAAATTCTGCAGTGCTCATGATGCTCCTCTTACTCAGTCTACTGTGGAGAACACACTTATCTGACCCTGCCAACTCCCTATACCACAGATGTGAGGATAAGAAAGTGTTCAGTATGCCGAGTGCCAGAATAGCAAATGCCATTTCCGCATGCCGACGGCTGGCCCTGAAATTCCAGTTGGGAATGCCCAAGCAGTGATATGCTTCAGAAAAAAGAGAGACAGCTCCTGTGCTGGGTTTGAAGAAAAAGTCTTAGGTGTTTTCCACTGCTTAAGTAAAGTGTTGAGAGAGCATAAACAAACCAATGCCAATAAAAATTGTGCTAGAATGACAGCTGAGGCTAGAAGTAGAGCAGTACAGCTGGAGTGCTGGTACCTGTCTCTTGAGTGTCATGGCAGAAAAGCCTTAGAAAAGGCGGCACACTGGGTAACTTGGAAAAAGGGTTGAAGAAAATACACACAAAAAAAGACAGATCTGGGCCTTTATAGCTTCCTGTTCTCCTACATAACAAAATATTATAAAATAAAAAATAGTCAGCATTTCATTCTTTTCCAAAGCAAGAATGTTGAGCCTTGGTAGTGTCAACAGCATATCCTTGTTACGGTGCCCACCATACACTGTACTCCGGGGTAGGGGGGGAAGCTTAAAAAATGGACCAGGAAACTCCATTTTTGCTAAGAAATGTAAACAGTTTCCAGTGGCATATGCCTTTGTTGAATTAATTCAGTTTGCCTTTTACTGGCTTGGAATTCATCCCAGTAGGAAGGAATAAAAATTATTACAGCATATCTGTTTCAGGAGGTCCCACACAATACAAGCCCCAGCACTGCTAAATCCACTCCTGCATCTGGAAAAATCCCTAACTCCTGCGCACCACCCTTTCAGCAGTTCCATCCAGGCCTTGGATGGACGAGGCCCT
Organism: Anhinga rufa; assembly: GCA_013400875.1. Taxonomy (NCBI): domain Eukaryota; kingdom Metazoa; phylum Chordata; class Aves; order Suliformes; family Anhingidae; genus Anhinga; species Anhinga rufa. The sequence continues at coordinate 48,229 of VZTV01012493.1, read as the reverse complement.
GGCACAGACAGTATCAGAGGGCATTAGGCAGCGAGGGAGGCTTTGGCAATGCAACTCTTGCACAAAGGTCAAGGCAAGAAAGAGGCATTCTACAATTTGTGAAATGTACTGTTCTTCTGTGTATTCTTGGTAACTGGTTCCCAAGAATATTAACATGTTTATTTCCCTTAAGTAACACTGCTTGCTATAATAAGCAACCATAGCTGTAATATATAACCTACCTACCTTTACTGTCCATTGCACAAACGGCCAGGACAAAGTCCTGTTTGTTGTACCATTGCGGATACTGTTACCTAGGACAATATGCGTGTTCTGCAGGCCAAAAGAAACCCCCCACCACCAAACTGCCTCAGATCATCTGGTCACTTAAAAGAAAGTCAGCTGCCCATCTTTCCTTAGAGTAAATGAAATTATGGGCTTATACAAAGGTACCAATTAATTCTGGAAAATAGTGTCGGTCATATTGTTATATGATGAGAAGGCAAAACCATGTTTTTTAAAAAAGTATTACCTTTGATACAAGCTCATGCCACCATGCAGCTATTTTCTCCCTATTTCTTTACAGGCGTTCCTGCAGTAGTCATACTTACAGGCTGTGCACAACTAAGCATGGCTTTTTACTGTTTTGCAAACAGATGTCAATCATATTTAATCCTGATGTAAGATATCTTAAATTCATACTCTTTGCAAACATCAAATAATTCAATCCTTTTATTTTCAAGCCATTCTGCTGTTTGCTCCTGTAAGTTGCCATCCAAAATGGCTCAAGTGCCACATGAAAATACAGCTTAATAATGCTTGCCACGTATGGAGAAAGAAAGAATTACACAGATGTTTAATTATCTTAATGAGGTTATCCCCAAAAGGCTTTTGTAACCTCAGACCTGGCAAAGACTGTTCTAAAAACCAAAATTCAGCCCCTGCTAAAAGCATACACCAGGGTTGAAAATTAAGCCCTCCACATCATGATCTCTCTACAAAGCCCCTCATGGGAGGAACTGGGCAGAAGCGGGTGAATGCTGAGTGCCTGGCTGAAGTTTGGATCAAGGGCCAAACCTACGTTTCCCTTCTCAGTTGCAGCTCATGACTCAGGCAAGAGCCCCAACCTAACATCTATTGTTTTGATTACAACAGCCCATTCGTTATCTCCTGTCAGATACAAAGCATCTGTTCAACTGTCCAGCAAAACAAACCAAAATTCTGTGGGATGATATCTGCTCTAGCCTGATTAAACTGAATCATGGGGGCTTTTTTTCCCCTCCTTTTTTTTTTTTTTTTTTTTTTTTTTTTGGTAGAGCGTCATTCTAATCGCTGTTTTTCTAATTGCCAGGTTTCAGAGTCGCGGACAATGCTCAGCAGCTGCGTGTGTAACAGTTGCAGATCAAAGGTACAATTAGTCTAATGTGGGCACCAAAACACAGAAAAGGATGATCAGGAAAATGAAAGAGGAGAATGCAAGCAAGCGTTCAGTGACAGAAGAAAATCATTAGTGTTGGCCGATACCACCAGACAAGAAGAGGCCAATGCCATTTGGAAAATAATGACATGGCCTCAGGAGAGGTGTGTGTGTATGTGCGTGTGAAATAAGCACTAAAAGAAAATGAGCCTTGCTGTACTAATTGGCCTCGCACTTTCCCTGTAATTTCTCATGTGTTCCCTGTTCTCCTCTAATCATCCACACTCATGAGTACTTCCCCATTCAGTTATCTCCTTACAACTGCTAATTTGATGCTATATAATTAATTTTACAAGTGTACATTGTTATGAAACAATTTTCTACTCTTTAAAATGATTAAACTTTCTACTCACAAAATACTTTTGAAACCTTGACAGCTTTTTAAAAACTGCTTTCCTGGAGAAAAGATGCATCCAAAAAAGTTTCTGCCCTCTATGCAGGGATTCTTTCTGCTCACTTTGGAAGTGGCCTTCACCTTCTTTGAACTGTTCTGATGCTCACGAATGCTTTCAGACACTTCTGGCAATGATCTCTTGGCTTTGCTGGTCATTGTCTTGATTTCTGGTTTACCTTGTTATGGAAAACAAGGCCCCTTCTCATAGGAAGAGGTCTTGCTTATGCCTGGAGTTTCACTGAACTCAGCGCCTTGTGAGAGCTAGGTCAGGTCTGTAGGTATGAATTGCAAACTTCCATATTACTGTGGAAAACAATTAAGCTGAAGCAACTAGTCTTAGGCTTTGTGCTAGATAGATGGGCCAATTCACCATCTGTGGGTTTTGTTGGCATGTGTCTTTGGTAACCTAGATCCAGTCTGGAGGAAAGCTCCTTCTACATTCCCAAGAGTCTTCTCACAGGAGTAGCACTCCCAACAAGCCAGCCAGGCCTTACTCTGACACATCTAGTAAAATATTTGGGCAAAGTCTGGGTTAGGTAGCCTTCAGCTATCCACTGCAGAAGCCTGGTGACACAAGATGCAAAGAAAAGAAGGACTTGCCTGAAGAGAGTTTGAAGGATAAGGTCCTCACACCTAGACTGAAGAAATTGAGACTGAAAGCCCCTGTCCTAAAGCCAATACGAAACATCTCAAAATGTTCTCAGAGTTGAAAAACACTAGCTCTTCCCAATGTCTGGACAGGGGGTCACTAGGTTTGTGACCAACCTAACTTCTTCCACCTGGAGGTCAAAGGACAGTGAATGAACCTCTACCCCAAGGAAAATGGCACAAATAGGCCCTTCTTCATCTCTCAATAACCATTCCCAGACCTTTTGCTGCTGAGTGTCCTCTTCAGTACACTGAGAGGCCTGGGAGAGGCTTGTCTGGGAAGCTGAAAATACGGTACAGATCCTTCTTCTCATCCCAGGTAGGTCACCAGAGGTTTAACTAAGGTTTAACTAAGGTTAATATGGGTGAAACAGGCAACTCTTTCACTTATCTTTTCCCCCAGCTAACATGAGCTGGTTATTTCGAATGTCATTTCCTACACATGGAAGCCATTTTTGTAAGACATAGAGATCTTAGTAAGTTATCTTCCCTCCGTATATAAGCATGGAAAACCTCATCTGCAGACTCCTTTCAAGACTGATCATCTTTGTGTGTAGTCTTCAGGCAGGGTCACTTCAAGCCTGCAAGTGAGCAGAGCTCTTAAAAGAGGCTGTCTAGCAGGAGGCAAAGCTGCATGGAACCACTTCCAGTGACAGCTCTCTGCATGCTAAAAAGAAACAGAAATCCCTACAGACTAAGGGGGTAAAATTCACAATAACCAGTAAGTACTTCTTAACAATATTAACAATATTTCCCCAGCTCATTGATTTTCATCTTAACTTCACCACGGAATAAAAACTAATCTAATAACAATCCCTTTGTCATGAGCTAAGAAACAAGACCAACTACCCATCTTTCCTCCAATTTATTAGGCTGAGAATAAGCCATGAGGCCCTTTCTAGGTCTTATACAAGGGACATTGGGCCATACAAGAAACTGCACATGAGAAACAGGGAAGCAGAAGGCAAGAAGAACCAAAGACAACTACTTCAGAGGAGGCAGGTTTACCCAGGCAGATTGAATTGCTGGGGTTTGAACCTAAATGGTGCTGAATGCTTACTCCCAACATTGCAAAGTATGGCTAGGACAAGCTCCTTCCTTCCTGATAAAAAGGTGATTAGGGCAAGTGGCATGTTGAAAGCTGCCTGACAGGCATCTCAGACCATATTCAGTGGAAGTACTGGACTTTGAAGAAGATTTCCAGTTGAGGAGGAAGAAAAACAGCAGCAGTAAAAAAATCAGAACAACCTGGTGCAGGTTTCTTGGCTTCCGCATTGTTAATCTGCTCTCTTACAGAACAGTTATGATTCACAGCATTACAGTCAGGTCAGCATTTCTGTAACAAATGTTATTAAAGATTGGATTTAGCTTTGTTTTTTAAATTGGTTCTGAGCTATAACTGAGTGCACAATGTCTGCATTTTTGTGTTTATAAATGTAGTGAAAAATAAATATGTAAGGTTTTTTCACAGTGCTCTAACTCCAGAGGAGCTTTGATGGAAAAACAAAATTACAAAACAGTCTACAGATTAGCAAAATAAACAATAACAGTAAAAAAAGCCCAAACCCCCAAACAAAAAAATGTGCACTGTCTTATAAATGCTGTGGTAATACACATAATCACTCAGATAAACTCAGTGCTGTATCTAAATCTCAGTCCTTACTCTGCAGATAAATCCATATGCCATGTACTCCATTTGCTCCTTACAGTTATAAGCCCTGTTTTCCTCACCAGTGCCTGGAGCTCCCCAGGCAGGAACACGTGCATATGCACTGGACTTTCTGCACAGCGAGTTAGGAGCACTGTGAGATACCTGTTTGTATAGGCCTCTGCAGCAAATCCTGACCACATAGGGCTTGGTGTACATGCAGATCACCTGGGCAAGCTTCCAAAAGGTAGTATTTGCTGTGTACATACTGTGGAGTTGGTACATAGATCCAGAGTTGGCGTGTACAGGAGCATCGGTAATTCTCATCAGGACAAATATGTCCTGATGTACTCTATGTATGTGTGTATATATATATGTATACTCATAAAATAAGTAAACTCTGGCTGGTGTATTGGGTTTGCATGGCAAGGTTTTGGTAGCAGCGGGGCTACAGGGGTGGCTTCTGTGAGAAGCAGCCAGAAGCTTCCCCCATGTCCGATAGAGCCCATGCCAGCCGGCTCCAAGATGGACCCGCTGCTGGCCAAGGCCGAGCCCATCAGTGATGGTGGCAGTGCCTCTGGGATAATGTATTTAAGAAGGGGGAAAAAACCCAAACCTGTGCAACTGCAGCCAGAGAGAGAGTGAGAATGTGTGAGAGAAAGCAGACACCAAGGTCAGTGAAGGAGGGGGTGCTCTGGGCACAGGAACAGAGATTCCCGTGAAGACCATGGAGAGGCAGGCTGTGCCCTGCAGCCCATGGAGGTTAACGGTGGAGCAGGTATCCACCTGCAGCCCATGGAGGGCCCCACACTAGAGCAGGTGGATGCCTGGAGGAGGCTGTGACCCCGTGGGAAGCCAGCACTGGAGCTGGCTCCTGGCAGGAGCTGTGGACCCATGGGGAGGGGAGCCCTCGCTGGAGCAGGTTTGCTGGCAGGAGTTGTGATCCCGTGGAAGGGACCCATGCTGGAGCAGTCTGTTCCTGAAGGGCTGCACCCCATGGGGGACCCATGCTGGAGCAGTTCATGAAGAACTGCAGCCTGTGGGAAGGACTCACGCTGGAGCAGTTCATGGAGGACTGTCTCCTGTGGGAGGGACCCCACACTGGAGCAGGGGAAGAGTGTGAGGAGTCCTTCCCCTGAGGAGGAGGGAGCAGCAGAGACAAGGTGTGATGGACTGACTGCAACCCCCATTCCCCATCCCCCTGCGCCACTGGAGGGGAGGAGGTAGAGAAGGGAGGGGTGGGGGGAAGGTGCTTTAAGATTTAGTTTTTATTTCCCCATTATCTGACTCTGATTTGGTTTGTAATGAACTAAACTAATTTCCCCAAGTTGAGCCTGTTTTGCCCATGGCAGTAATTGCTGAATGATCTCTCCCTGCCCTTATCTCAGCCCATGAACCTTTTGTTATATTTCCTCTCTGCTGGCCAGCTCAGGAGGGGAGTGACAGAGCAGCTTTGGAGGGCACCTGGCACCCAACCAGGGTCAACCCACCACAGCTGCCTAAGATTTTTTTCCACAGGAAAAAAAAAGAAGGGAACCCTAGTGCAAAAGATGCCTTATCTTGGAAGATGAGAGCGTGTAGGTTTTGTGGTGAAAAATAAACCAGTGATGATCCCGTATTTGGGAGAATATCTCAAAGCCCCATCGGGGAGAATCCTGCAGATAAGCTGAATTAGCATACAGCATAGGTAGCAACCTTCCCATGAAACACCAGCTCGGCACAGCAACCGCTCTTCCAAAATAATTTCAGAGCTATAGTTCACTGCATTTCCTGCCCCTCCCCCCCCCAAACAAAATTCTTAATGCCGCATGTTGGGGGTTAACATTTTTCCAAATTTTCTCTTGTAGTAAGCTACAACGACCATGAATCTGCCCCAATAAAATGAAAGGATGATCCTTCCCCCCAGTAACAATTTGTGAGTTGGGTCCTGTGACGACCTACTCATCAGATGAAGCCAGGCACCACAAAAATGTTGTATTTACTGGAAATCAGTAAGGAATTTGGATTGTGTAATTTTCCAGCACTCTTATGCTGGTAAAAACAGTTTCCCGAGAGGTCACTCACCTGGGTTAATGGTGATGAATTTGTTATCTGAAGGGTACTCCTCTGGAAACCGGTCCTCCTTCGGAGGAGGTTTTCTTGTTGTCTCTGGTCTCCTTGGGACCTTCCCCAGGTAAAGTTCGTTGGTGAATGCTGGCGGCACTTGGGTGGAAGGGAGTGGCTGGGGCTGAGTGTCTGCTTCGGCAAAGCTCTCCTCCACAGGACCTCCAGCCGTGGGGGCAACGTTTTGGTTTGGCTCTTCACCCGATATGGTTTTATTTCCTTCCTCCTCGGCAGTCCGGTTGGGGGAAGCTGTGGCCACGATGGGCTCCGTGCTATTACGCGCCTCCGTGGCCGCCGTTGCCTTGTTTTTCTCCTTCTTCTCAGCATCCTTTTCTTCCTCTTCCTCATGCTCCCGCTCCCCGTCCTCGCTTTCACTCTTTTCGTCCTTCTCCCCCTCCTCGGCTCCCTCGCCGTCCTTCGTCAGCGCCGAGTCCCGCTCTGGCCCCGGGGAGGCGGCAGCGGCGGCCTCAGTGGCAGCCACCACCGGCCGTCCCGCCTGCTTGCTGGGGGCAGCGGCTGCGGGGAGCCGGGTGGGCCACACACTGCTAGGGAAGGAGGAGATGCCGCCACCGCTGAAGCCCAGCCCTGCCAGCAAGGTGCTGGTCACCACTGAGGCCACGGTGGCCTGGCTGCCGCTGGAGGAAGGCCCCATCCCTGTGGCCATGGACACGAAGGAGAAGGGGAGCCCCGAGGACGTCCACGTGGAGGAGCCGGAGCTGATGGGAGCCATGTCGGCTGAGGAGGCAGGAGATGCTGTGGGCTTGAGGAGGTCACCGGCAGCAGAGAGGAAAAAAGCACAGCAGAGAGCATCAGCAGGGGCCCCAACATGCTACCTGGGGTTCTTTTTACTTTGCTTTTCCCTCCCTTTCCCCACACATGCCATTCTGGTTGCCATTCTCTTAAAATGAGAGGCTTATACCAGCTGGATGCAGGGCCAAGCCACAGAGCTACACGGCAAACCACGAAGGGAGGAAACCTCATTGCATTCACCACTTCCAAACAATCATTATTATCAAAAACCTCTTTATCTGTATCTATTTTACAGCGGGACCTTCTCCACCCACGTCACCGGTGACTTGTGAGAAACACTTCCTCTCAGGGGTAAGGAGGATGTAAAGGGATTTAATGAGTTTAGCTGCATTACTCAGAGTGCTTTAATCCTCAGAATACAGAAGTTTAAAAATACAGTGTTACGTAAAGGCTGTCCCAAAATAAGGGCTTTACTGCCAACATGAGCATCCGTGGCTGGTGGGTCTGCTCTGACAAGGAACTCTGGCTCTTCCCACACACATTGAGAGGGCTTCGAATGGCACTATTTTTATTTCCTTAATTTACCCATCAGCATTACTCTCCTAAGGACTGGTAATGCAGTAAGGCACTGCTCTCGTTAGAAAAGACCTGCAGCACAGCCAGCTGGGTGCTTGTGAAGGACTTGGAGAGCATCAGGAGCCCTTCGGCAAGCCACCACAACCTCTGCCAGGACCACCAGGCTGTGGCGCCCATGTATAGACACAGCTTTCCCTATCCACATGGCTCTCTCTGGACACCATCAGTGACCCAGAACCAGGGCTGGCACTACCCACTTCCCTCGGGGAGCTGAGAGGAAGCAGGGAATGAACCATGGCCTTTGAATCCTCTGCACCCTGCCACTGTTATTCTAATGTCAACCCAGTGCATGCATGCTTGCACGTGGGTCTCTGTGCACACATGTGTATGCTCTACCAGAAATAAAACCCCTTATTATATACTTAAAGAACTAGACAAGTCACTCCCCTTCCTGAATTACAGGAAAAAGACACTGAAGTGTCTTGACTAAGGACAAGGAATAATTCTGTGGAAGAGCTGGGGTCAGCAGTTCTGCCCGACACCCGGACCACGCTCCCTCTCTGACTTACTGAAAAATGTCTCACATTACTGAATTAATCAGCAAGAGGAGCATTAGCTGGAAAAGTACACATCACACAAGGACAAACAAGGGTTAAATAGGTGCTACTGAACATTGAACAAAACTGTGAAATGCTTATTTCTGAAACTGAAATTTATAACTTAACAGTATTTCTGCATCTCTCTGCAATTCCTGGTTTTAGTCAGACCGTGTAGTTGAAATGCTGCAGTAAACCAAGAAGGCTGCTTTCTCGTATTATTTTTGACCAGCTGCAATCACAGAGAACCTGAGATCTCAGAAGAAAACCTGGGCTTTAGACATTTCAAGCCAAAACTTTAAGTAAGCATCTAAATGTTCATATACTTATCAGTGTGAATCCCTAAGGCGCTGTGAGATTTGCTTTCCGGTGGCATGTACAGTCTCAAAGCTGGACTGAGTATTAAAATTTGACAGCAGATTTTATATGTCTAGAATACCTCTATACATCATTAAACAAACATTAATCATTCAAATTCAAGCTTTGTATGTGTTATTTGCTTACTAGGGAGTACATCAAACTGGAACAGAATAAAACCAGAAGCAATGTACTTAGAGTAAATTCAATAGTATGAATTCAGTCCATAAATTTGACTGAACAATTCGGTATACTAAATGCCAAGAAATTTAGGTTATGGATAGTTTATGTTAAATAACCTAATAAGATGCTTTCAAAAGTGAAACAGTATACTCCAGTTTTACTGTAAATGTATCAACACTTCTGATTCTGGAATACAAAAATCAGCTTCAGTGACTCATTACAGTCTCACCTGAATTAAGATTAAAGCAAAGAGCTTGTTAAGGCTTTATTCACACAATAGCAGTGAAGGTATCCTTAAAAGACTGGAAGAGCAAAGATGCTGTGCGTGAAGCCTTATTCCTGTCACATATACTTCTGGTCATAGAGTTAATAAAAGGAATTACGTTTACTTCCACAGTCATCATTCAGATTACAAACCCCCTCTAAAAGGGTTGAACACATATTTGGGAAGATTTTTTAACACTTGATTCTCCAGTGGTCAAATCCTCTCAGAACATGAAGCTAAAAACCCCAAACCATTCCAATATTTTAGGTATGTTATAAAACCTTTTGAGGAGGGTTTGAACAACCACCTCCCCAGGAAAGCCCGGTCCTGCCACAGATTTACAACACCGTGCTGCCACCTGGTGGGAATGCCGCCCCAAATTACCGCTGCCCATCCGCGCTCCGCAGTGATTTATGGCCACGACTTACCACTCCTGTTTTCACAATTCTGGTCCCCTCGAAAATTCGAGTAGTGTTAGCTGAGAAACAAAGAACAACAGCGTGTCAGCGGCCTGGGAAGGGAGGCACTGCTAAAGTTGCTAAGCAATTGCTGAACATTTCTACTACAAAATATGTATGCAGGTCTCAGTCTGGAGTAAAAGCAACTCGGCTCGTTTGGTATTACTCACCTTATTTGTAATTGTGTCTAAAGACAGATTCATTTGTTGTCAATTACTTAGGCCTGGCAATGCTCATTTAAGTGCACTGTCAGAAAACACATGCTCTCCTTCAAACCCAAGTTGGATGAAATGTCCTGACTAACACAGGAAGCAAGAGCAGCTGATGATAATAGTTTTTTTCTGCCCTTATGATAATATTATCATTATTCATTGCTATTTATCTCGACTACAAATATAATCAGCCTCTGAAGAATGTTTTGAAAGCTCAAGTGGATTCTTCTTCTACATTAGATCTTGGGTACAGCCAAAGATTAGAAGAACAGCTCCTTTTTGGGGAGACATGGAAGTCTGCCCATGCTTTGAACACTGGGCTAGAGTACCCAAAGAGTATCCGGCAAAACCGTCAATAAAGATTTACTCTTAACTGTAATTAAATAGGTATCACGGTCAAATTTCAAAGTATTTTTCCATTCTGTTATCTGCTGAAAGAGGCTGTAATCAGTAATGTATAAGTTTCTGACTTCTGTCTGGCACTTAAAGTGAAGTCCAAATCACTGTGTTGATACTAAGAAACTGAGAGCTACGTATGAGATATTGCTTGGACAGGACATTTCTTGTCCCATCCCTGCTCTCCCTGCAATGCTGCTAACACTGTGGCATGACACCGGAACAGAACTAAATTGTGTCCACAGCTTGATATCCTTCAGATGCTAAGTGCTAACAGAGTAGGACTAAAACCTCCATATTTTCCAAAAATCACACTTAAAAATGCCTGTCTTATTTTGTACCATACACCGCATCAGACCCAAGTGACTTAACTCTTTGCTGCACTGTAAGGATTTAAATTTTTAACTCTCTGTTGTTTTGCTTTTCCATTATCCATTCCAAGGTTTATATATCTGTAAACTGGGGTGGGAGGGAGTGCTCTCAGCAGAGGTGAAATTTGCTCTACTTAATAAAAAAAGTAGTAATAAATTCCTAGGAAGGAGCAAAACCTCAGCACTTAAAAAACTCAAAAAGCATCAAGTTCTTCTACCAAATCTCAGCTTTACCAGATTTCTCCAATAAACTTAAAAGGAAATCCATAACAAAGGACAGCTTAGCATCCAGTTCCTTAGCTTTCATTTAAATATGTATGTTTTGGAAATCACTGAGGCTGTGTGCATGGTAAAACCTGAACATCTCCACATGTGGTTGTCAAGGTAGAACTGATCTCCTTTCCTCTTTACATAAAACAGACACCGCTCAGACTCGCATTCTGCTATAGCTGTGCCTCTGATGCATAAGCAGTCTCTGATGAATTTGCTTTAGAAAACCAGTACCAAGAAAAGCTCTGAATTCTCCTAAAACCTGACAAACGCTGCTAGCAGAGAGGTGGAGGCAAACCCCCATCACTAGAGATAGGGCTCTGATAAAGTCACTGGCCACAATCTGAAATTAGCATTGTCTCCACGCACTCAAACATCTCCTGAAATCATTCCACACTATATTGCACTCTGCAAAGAAAATGTTAAATACACAAAGAGTCATAATGTAAAAATATGTATGTGGGTTTTTTACCTTGAAAGAGCATAGTCTGGCTAAAGTCACTACGCATTTCATTTCGGCAAACTGCTTGAACTCTGAACAGATAAAGGATGTCAGGTGAGACATGGCTAATGATGGCCTTCTGTTTAAAGAAAATAGATATTATTCAGTTTTTTACCCCCACAGTACTGTCAATGATCAGTTTGAAATATTATAAAGCATTGTGCTAACACAGGACATTTCTGCCATATAAGACAAACTTATTTCTAAACAAATATTTGCTGGTCCCCTGGAAGAGGGCAAGGCCAAGGTCAAAGGACTTCCCTGGGACAAAAGCGATGCACCCAGACACTGCTGACTCTGCCCACAAGAAAGAAACGAACACATCCCACATCTACTCTCATGACAGCTTTCATGCCCGAAAGTCTCTGCTCTCCTCAGAAAAACCTAAACCCCAAATCATTTGGCCTTACAGAAATTAAAATGAGATTTTTATAGGTAGAGATCCAAGTCCCAAACCTGGGATAAGCCCAGAAAAGTCACTGTATGTTCAAACTACCTATTTATTTTGCAACGAACTGGCTATGGCACTTTGATGCTGGTGGCCTCTGTAATATGATGGCTCGACACCCTGGACTGGGATGTCCCTGCATAATTTTACACCTGAGATGCTGCCTTGCTGCCTCCCAGCTACTCTTTTGTGTTGCCTTAGTCCATGATCACATCAGATCGTGTTTTGCAGCAGACAGCAGCCATAGCTGTGTGGGTCACTTGAAACACCAGTGACTTCTTTAGGAAAACACTGTCTAGCTCTGTTTCAAGACGGGACAGCCCAGCTGCCTCTGCCAGAGACTGAAAGCAAATTGCACTTTCCTCTGAAAGAGAGATTCCTTCTTCTTTTGCCCCTAAAATAGACTAAGCTGTCATTGGTTTCTTAACCTCCAAGCTCTGCTGCACAGCACCGGGTCTCATTGCAATTTATTTCCAAGCTATCACTCCATCACATCCCCTGCACTTTTAATTATTTCTTTTACATAAAACAGGATGCTGTCACTGTGCCCACCTCATTTCTGCTGATTAAGGCTCTCCTCCTTATACCTGATTAAAAAAAAAATCTCCTTTATGAGTGTGAAGTTATGACAAGAGAGAGGTTACAATACATCATAACCTTGGGTGCCTTTCAATAGATTCCTTTCTGATTTCGTGAGGCACATCGTTCCCTAATGTGACCCAGATAACAATGTCTAGTGGGGAAATTGAAAATATAAATGGAAATGAAGTAAAAGAATCTTCATCTAAGGGAATAAGAGAAGTATTATTGTGCAACTGATTGAATGGGCCCAGAGGACTGTGTATTTGGAAAAAAAATACGATAACAGTCATTAGGAGTAACACTCTGTGCTGCTGCATTTTTCATGTGCATATACAATTACTGATTTCATTATTCTAGAGGCTTTCTTTGATTAACAATAAACGGAGGCCTTTCAAACCTGAATATGTCTCTTTGATTTTATATGCAGAGAATGTTAAAGACCAGTGCAATACTTGCTTCCACTTAGAGAAGAATGACAAGCAGATCAAATCCTAAAGGGACGAGGTGGATTGGTGTTTCCATCTGTGCTGGAACTGTCTTGCTCTTCCCTCTTTTTCTCCCACTGCCAGATGTAGGCAGTGCTTGTACAGGGCCTCTCCACAATAATCTGCCCTAGTCATGCCCTGACCATGCAACTCCTACTGCTGGCAGCACTTACTGCCAGAACCTGCTCCAAAGACTGCAAGGGGCTATGCACAGCAAAAAAGCCTGAGCCCAGGAACAGATTTTGGGGGATCGGACTTTTAATGTGAAAATCTGTGAGCTGAACGCAAGCCAAAAGGTATTCAGAGCCTAACTATTTCCCGAGCCAGCTGCTTCTCAGCAACAGTATATGAAAAAGTGTCTGCAGATTTAGTCCTTTATGCACTCACATAAACTATAAATTCACACTCCAGTGTTTTGGGTAGTCTGTTAGGCAATGTTCAACTAATGCTGAACATTTTAATAGCAATTCATTGCGAGTCAAACAGTAGCCTGTCTATAAGGTAACGACTGCTTTCCTCCTCTACTTCGAAAATAACAGTATAAGGATAGCTTGATACATATATCTGGGGTTGATGCTGTGGTTTTACCAGGTCCTTGTCACTGTCCTTGGTGAAAGTCTTCTCCTTTTCATCCTCATTTTTAGTCCAGCTATATGAGATCATGTAGTTCATGATCGGAGGGTGGTAGATGGTTTCTGGTTGGTTCCAGGTTACAAGTAACGCTGTCCTGTTCACAGGCTGCACTTTCATGTTGACCGGGGGAGTGCTGCAAGCTAAAAAACACAAGGAAAAAATATGAAGCTCTCCTAAATAACCAAGAGAAGACAAACAGGAAGAACTGTGCCTCACTCTAAGAGCTAGGTTTTTTCTTTAATGCCCTTGCCTACAGCTTAGACTGCAATCCACTGAGACCAATGGGATTTAGTACCACCTGCAGCTGCTTTCTGCTCTCCAGAGTAAAGGGAGCGAGAGAACCCATTCTCTGCAGGCAGGTTGCTTAGTACTCGACTTATTTTCAGTCCTGACATCTGCACGTACACTTTAACACGGTCACTTAAGAGCTCTGCACTGGAATATTAAGAAGTCCAATCAACCTGAGACTCAGCTGTCTTGGCCCATGGTCTCCCGCGTATGAAGGGGGTAAATACTCCAGCGTGCTCTGCAGGCCCTGGAAATAGTTGGAGCCTCCGAAAATGTGACACTATTGGGTCAGCAAGAATTTTCCTCTTAAACTAGTACATTTTTGCACATGAGCAGAAGTTACTTTATACTGCTCTTTCCGTATATTTTCAGTCATAGATTCTCAACCGTTTGTCAGTAAGGTATCACCAGCACAGGGAAGAGTGGCACTTGATGGCTTTTGACCACCTCCTTCTCGTAACAGGCAGGGGAACCCTCCAGTCAGCCTCCGAAAGCCGTGCCTTCCTAACCCTGACTGCAGCAGGGAGGCGTAAGTTACTTATCACTCAAGCTGAAGTCGTTGGGGATGTCAGCATAGGAACAGCTTAACCAGCAGGCAAAAACACGCCTTCTGCTTACTGCAGACACCAAAACCCAAACTTCTCCAGGGAAGACCAAGCCCAGGCGCAAACCCAGCCCTACACTTCAGGAGGAGCCGGGTGCACATAGCCCACTCGCAGCCGCTGAAGACACTTTTCAAGCCATTGAAACGTAAACGTCAGGAATGAGGAACACTAGATGGCACTCATATGCTATCGAAAAAGTACATCATGCACTTCCCAACTGTAAAGCGTTTAGATTTTTTCCAAGCTTTAAAAATCATGTTTAAAATACACAATTCAGGACAGATTCTCACATTCTCTTTCCCAATATAAACTCTGAACCAAGAAAAATCACTTGCAATGATACCTAAACACATGTGCCCTGGCAAAGAAGCTGGTGTCTTCTGCCAGGGAAAGTCAAAGTGTCACCTGGCCCATCACGCTGACACTGTTTGCAGAATTATTTTTCCCAATGCGACTTTTCCATTTAAAGCCAACACATTCAGCTTGTTTGCACTCTGCAGGTATGTGACTGCGTGTGTATTTGGCCATTATTTCACTTCTAAAGAGTCCCGGCAGCACTGAAGGGAAGAAATGTCTATTCCTATGCCTGGACTTGCAGGTTGATCATGTAGCTCTGCTGTTACATTACTGAAATAGCTACAGTTCCTAAATAAAAATGATTAAATGCTGTAAACACCAATATTACCAGTACAATAGAAAAATACCTGTCAAATGCATTTGTGCAGTTATAACTCACACATTTTGTAGCTAGCCTGAACAAGTGAACATATATTGCAGAAATATGGCTGGGCAGGAAAGATCTTTGGTGTTTGTTCCTGCCATGAGTGGTGACAATCTTGCAGTTTTGCAGTAGATCCTTCTGCTTAACCCAGAAAGATGATCCAGCAAAGCAAACAAACCCTGCAGTACCTCAAATCATTGAAAAAACTAATATGAGTTTCGATTCAAACTGAGTTGAAGGGACCAAACCAGCATTCTGCTGTCAATGCCACAAAGCCAGAACCAACACCTTGGTCTGCTGCCTGCAGACCCCTTCCATCCTGCTCCCTCCTGGTCTCTGCAGGGAGCCCGCAGAGCCAAGGTGCCGCAGAGCACGGCATGAAGGTAGCCAGGATGCGGCTGAGAGGGCACAGCTCAAAGCAGTCACCTTTGTCACTATTTACAGTGCTTCGTGATCTTTGGTATGCCTCTCCATGCTCATCTCATTCCGCTGAGATGACCAGATCAATTCTCACTGACATCACTGTTTATTGATAACTGCACCAATAAATCATAACTGCCCCCTTTGAAGCCCTTTGTCATCACAGAATTACACTTCAAAATGCCAGGCCAGCCTTTATTGCTCCACCTAATGAAATTCTTTCAGAGATAGAAGCTCAGGGTGAAGGACTACCCAGACCTAGAAGTCTTATCCAGTCTTCCTCCTCCAGGAGGACATCCAGATTTATATATTTAAAGTAATCATGCATCAAATTGTTTTAGAAATAATTCAACCAGGTAACCTTCATGAGAGACAGAGAGATGTACCTTAATTGCAATACCCCTCTGAACCATGGTTAGCCAGGTGTTTTTCAGACAAGGACCCCAAGCCACCCTAGGGAGAGGAGACTGTCACGTCCTCTCTTCCGTGCCACTCTTTGCAGCCAGCTTAGATGCCATTCAGCAAAGCTCATGCCAATCAGAGGAAAGAAGTAGGTATTTTCCAAGGGTAAATAGGAGACTCACAGGCTTAAAGTTAGGAGACACTCCCTGACCCTGCACCCTGATCCAAGAAGGTCATGAGCACTTTTAAGCAGCTGAGTGACTCCAATGACTTCAATGAGACAAGTTTTGATGAGGACAGACCTCATTCACAGCCAGCTAAAAGGAGACAGAATTTACAGTACTGCTATTTCATAGTAAATATTACAAAATTTTCATGACTTAGTATGACTTTGTTCCAATTACTCCATGGCACGTAGCAGTACCTGATGTAATTAAGTAATAACCAACCTTTTCTGTTCAGCCACTTCTCTTTTTCTTAACAGCTTATGAATGGGCAAAAGAGAAACCTTTTTTATAAAATGAAACATATGGTTTTATTAATTTAACCAAACCTGCTCAGGACACAATGGAATAAAAAAACATTTGATCCAATAATTCAATTTGATGATTTAATTAAAGTGATACATAATAACGTAGCAAATGTCTGAAAGGCAAGAAAAGAAGCGTAAAGATTTGACCATCTATAAAACAACTGGCATTTTCCAGAGATCTAATTTTCCTTTCAATACTCTCTGTGCCTTGGATTTTTGAAAGAAGATTAAAAGAACCACAGACTCCTCTATTTATTTTTTTTTTTAGATGCTAAAGAACCTCTACTGATTTTGCAAAATGTGCAGCTGAAGGACAAATAGAAATGCAGAAAAAGGTTGGGACAGGGAGGCAGAAGTTTGCATCTTCCTCTGAATTGAATCAGGACACACTAAAATGAGACACAAGATTTTATTTATTTATTTATTTTAAAAATCAGGGTAAATAAGCAAAAAAAAGCCTGTGAATTCATGATTGCTTGAGGAAAAAAAAAGAACCGAAACCAAAACCCAGCATCATTTCACACTGAAATAGCATCTCAGCTATTTTTAGAAAAAATATTACTAATGCTCTCTTTAAAATTCAGAACCTAAGGGATAATAAAAACATTGAGGGGGCTTTCAGGATGTTGTTCTGTGGTGTAGTGCAACATTAAGCAGATAGCTGAACTGGCCCTATGCAGGTCTAGCAGGACACCCAAGCCACTATGCCCTGGCTAGCAGACCACCCATGCCAGGACTCCTGGAGGTAGAAAAGCCTCGCCAGGGCCACAGGGCTACATCTCAGAGGCACTCAATGTGCAAGTGCATTCGCAGTACCGTGGGTATGCCTTGCAGCAGGCAGCGATGCCCCGAGCACGGTGTGCCTCGGACCTCTCGGAGTGAGCTAGGAACCTGGCAAACAAGCCGGCTCCTGCCTTACGGAAAAGTCCTGCAGAAGAAGGAGGGTTGTGCGGGTGCATCTGGAGGAAGCCCTCTGACCTGGCACAGGGCAGCCGCAGCCAGCGTTTCCAGCTGTTGGCATGTGCAGGGCTGTCTGGGAGCTTGACACAGTCTTTTCTTTGCAGATGAGCCCACCGGGGAAGGCAGGGGGCAAGCCAGCATCTTGGGTAGCCTTGTCTTCCAGGGTTCACTGAAGCCTGGAGAAAACTTGTTTGCCACTCACAGACAAATTTAGCATGCTAATACAGTCCTAAGCGCTGGCCAGTCCAGCCATACAGCAGAGAATTATTTTCTTCATGTTAAAAACATTCCAATGGGCTGGAACAAACAAAATTAATTTAACAACTCCGCATTCATCTCTCCCATAATTTGATTTGTATGTTGTATTTGGCTATGTAACCTCCACGAGGCTTTCCTAACTGAAGCCTGATAAAGCTTAATCCAAAAACTCCTGGCAGCTCCATTTCAGAGAGCTGAAAGACAAAAAGGGGGCTTATTGTTTTGCAAAAATTAAGCACTGATGTTAAGATACACCCATGAATGCAGAAAGGGCATGTTAGAGAATAGTACAGCTTTTTTTTTTTTTTTTTTAAGAGCAGCCTACATTTCTCTTTCAAAGACAGAAATGCAAAACCAGCCAAACTTTCTGGGTTTCATCATGCTTTTTGCATATACTACCTGCGGTTATAAAAAGAGCTATTTAGGGAAAGTTAGAGAGAGCATAAGAACCATATAGTTGGTTATTTCTTGTATACCTTCTCCCTGTAAAACAGGTGCCTCATATGATGAATCCAGTGGCACTGGGCTTGGAGGGATTTATAAAATCCTCTAAAAAATGTTCTAAGTTAGCTCTTCCATGCATAAAAATGTCACCACTTTAAAGGCAGTTATTTCTAGCTGTGCTATGCCCTCTTTTGGAAAATCCCACTCTCTCCCTCCTGCTGTATGTCTCAGCAATGCAAAACTGCCACTCCTCTCCTCAGTACCATGGGATACACGTCGTGTGATGAAACCCTGACAATTTTGAGCACTGCAAAGCAATGTGCCAGTGAAGTCCTGAATCCCTCATGGTGAGATGGGCAGGGATCTTCCGAGGCAATTCATACATGGAGGGAGGAAACATCGGCATCAGGTTGTGCCCATAGACCATTACTGGATCAGGAGTGCTCAGAGGTAGCTAAAAGACAGGGACAATGGTTTTGTCTTGCTCTGGGCGGCAGCTCCTGGCCATAAGGTGAGAGGGGCTTCAATTTCCTCCTTTTTCCCCCTGCTCTGGGTGTGCATGGGATGGGTGGCAGGGAACAGTACTTCTCCCTTATGAAGGAAGAGAGCAGAGGCTGGTAGATGGGGTGTTCCTTCCCACATGCTCAGTAGGAGAGAAACTGAGAGGTCAATATGGGGGTTTCATGCCTTTCTTTCCCATAAGGGCAAACAAGTTGGTGACCAAGCTCCTGGGGAGAGAGGGTGTTTCTTTCCTCTCTGCCCCAGCACTGGGGAGGAGTTGGAAGGGCCTGTCCTCCAGAACAGATGGACCACTTGCTGCCATTGCTGTAACAACGCCCAACTCAGCCACAAGTTTCCCAGCTGAATTCAGAGAAGCCTGAAAAATGTCATCGATGCCTGGGCTATCGACTCAGCCCTGCAGACCTCAGGAACCCTACTGCAGACAAGACAAAAGCGATGCCACCAACAGAGAAGGGAAGAAAAATACTTTCAACTACATATATATCTCTCTCTACATATAAAAACACACACGCATATATATTTCATCTCATTATTAGACCCTCAAAACTTCAAATAAGCCCTGAAATGCAGAAATATAGGTTATACTGCAATGAGAAAACTCACACTTGCTTTCAGTGCCATGCCATCAGCGTCATGGTAAGGGAAGTGATACAGTGCCAGATGCAGCTAACTTGCATTGGCATGACTCAACGGAGATGCCTGGGAAGAGACTCTGATCCACAGCAAACAGCAGTGTTCTTTGGGCTGTCAGATTCAATCTCAGAGTTCAGCAAGGGCTGTGCTCCCAAAGGATAACAAATAGACTACAAGGATCATATGCAGAGGCAACCCAGGCTTTAATACTAGAAAAGTGCTAAGAGGCATACTTACAACATTCCTCCCCACCCCCCCCTTTTACTAAACGTTTGCAGTTTTTTTGCTTTGCTTTAACTGTACATTGTTAACTTCTTAGAGTGCTTATAAATGACATTATTAATATATAAGGATAATTGCTTTTAAAGAGAAGCACACATTTTTCCTTTACCTTTGCCTGCACTTTGCCAGCAGGCATTTGCAGGCTCCAGAGCATGCCATAAACACAAATATTTGTGTTGATCTACTTCAATCCACAGGCAGAATGTAGCTAGGAGACAGACTATTTATCTTCCCTGCTCTTACTTTTCACTATGCTTCAAATAGACAGGGCTGTTTCTTAAGGTGTGAGGGACATCAGCAGACCCCACACTTGTTTTATAAGTCCTGTGAAATAACCTCATGAGCAAACCGGCGCGTGGGGCACTTCCAACGGAGGGGCTCAGGGCAGGCTGGGTTTTGCCCCTCTGCTGCCTGCCCATTTCCCGAGGTGAACGCACAACCGGCACTTGGATTCATTCCTGTATGGCTTGCTTTGTAGCATTTGAGTTTCCATGGCATCAGATCAACAGACCCTGTTTTACTGAAAGGCATGGATTGTGTGTTTTACTACGTTGTGTTTGAACCCAAATATTTAATACATTTCACAAATACCTTTTCTACAGCTGTGGCCTAAATTCTCAGCGGGTACAGATCAACCTTGCTCTGTCACATGCCATGCTGGGCTAAACTGATGTCCAACAAGGATCTGCCCCACAAGTTTTGTGTTTATATTGCACACACAGAGGGTGATTTGTGTTTAAAATGTACACCTGTGTCCTTATTTATACAGTGCATCTGATGCAACACGTGTGATCACATTCAGTGGCACGTGCTGTGTCAACAGGGGGAGAAAGGAGGATTTCCTGCCAGAAGACATACATTTGCTATGTTAGCCAAGTGCCCTTTCCAATGTCCTGGCAAGGGTTGCTTGGACCAGGGAGCGTAGGAAGAACAAGCGACAGGGCAAGTAGAGCATCCTGATTCCTGCCTGAGGAATGCCCAAAATCAGACCGGGAAAGCAGCTTCCCATTCATAGCTTCTGGAGGCTTTTTCCAACACAAGGGATAAGCTGCAGTCGCTTGTGGTCCAAAGTACAGTCAAGACTGAAATTAAAATCAGTACTTCTGTGGGCCAAACAGCTGTATCGGCAGGCAGTGCAGAAAGGAATTCCCTGCAGGTGTAAATGGAATAAATCATCTAGTTCCCTTACAAGCACTAAGCTCTTCCAGCTTTAGTGGTAGCTGAGAACCCAAACCATACTTAAACTTTCACACTGAATTCCTCTTGTTCTTTTGGTTTGGGCCCTTTTAATCTCTAAACAAGTGCAAGCAGTTTCTTATTGTTTCTTAATAAATCTACTGGTAAGCTGTCCACGACATCCATGCACAGACACATACATTGCTCACATTACAACCACACAGAAGTTACTACAGGTGAAAAGAGAAGCCTGCAGAATAGAGCCACTGAGAGCAGAAGCACGAGACCTATGAAGGTACCACTTCTTTTTGTACCTGATTCCCCTCTCAAAATGGGTCTTTTTTTTCCTGAAATGCTTTGCCTTCCACCTGACTGATCTGAAACTCTTTGGAAGGCAGCAGCCTGTCCTTTCCTGCTTTTGTATGACATGCTCCAAGACAACTGTATAGACAAGGACCCAGCACTGCAGAGCAAGACACTGATGAGGTGGAAGAGATGAGATATGCAGGAGCATTGTAATTTCTGCCTAAAATGTGATTACAGTGAGTACTTGAGGTGCACGTCAAATGAGAGTCTCGCAGCAATAGGTGAGTACATTTACTTGGAACACTGAGGCATAGTGGCAGCTGGGCAGGCTTATAGTGCAAAGAAGATGCAGGGCAAGCAATTAGCAGCACAGTGTTACCACCCTCAAGTGCAAGCTTTTGCACTGAGCCGGTCTGCTGTGCCAGCAGAAATCCTAATAGTGATACATAGATTCATCTGTACCAGCACACAGTAGTAGGGCACTGACCTGATTAAAGGGGAATGGAATCGGGAAAGGATAATCTTCATAACAAAATGAAATCAAAAAGGAAAGTAGGAAAAGTCCAGTTACCCAGGGAAACTGGGAAGGAGCTGTAAATCTGTGAAGACATCAACCTGTAAAACAGATTCTTCCAAAGGACAAGAACAATCAACTGTAATGGTAAACATATTGTAAAATAACCAGAAAAAGTTCTTGCCTATTTTCATTTTCCTGAAGATATTTAAAGAATATAAATAGTTATAATTTTGCTTTAGTAATTCCAAGTTAAGATGTCAATAGTGTATAATTTAAAATTTACATTTACAATGTTGTTTTGGATAGATTGCACTTATCGCTATGCAGTATTTTGTGGTTGTTTAGGTTTGACTAAAATATATAAACGACATTCTGCGAGAGTAAAACTTTTCTGCCTAACACCCTTTTTGGCCTCCCAGAGAGAACCCGAGGGCATGAAGAGACTGAAAAGTTGTTTTGAGAGAGTTCTCATAAAACATAGGCATTTAGAAAGTGAAAACAAATTACTGGGAGTAATAACTGAGGCTATAAATGAGACAAATAACTTGTTCTCACTCAGAAACACTGCTGCCAATGCTCTAAACTATCTGCCTCAAAATGATGATGTCACTGCACTGAATCCCCAGAAGAACTCAGACTTTGGGTGGTGCTGCAGTGGAGATGCACTCCAATACAAGGATGCCACACCATGCAGAAAAGGCAATACCTTCATAGGAGGCCTTAGTTCCATTTCACAAGCCGTGAAATAGTGAATATGAACTAAACTGCTTTGCTTGAGCAGTGCTGCACCTTTGATTGCAGGTCGATAGCTGGAGCCACGCCTCTGGCACAAAGCATGCAGGAGGGAAAATCCAAACATCTTCTATCCACATTTTAGTGGCATTGAGTTACAAGGACTTCCAAACTGTGCACCACTACTGCTTAACAAAGAACAGTAACGAAAATTATTACCTGTACACTACTAGAGAAATGTCCCAGCTGTTAATTTAGAGTCCAAAGCTAAGTAAGTTTTACTAGAGTGAATTTATGACTGTTCATTATTTAACTTAGTCTAGGATCATAATTAAAGATGGTACTCTAAGGCGAATTCCCACTGATGGGAAACAGCATCATTTGAGACTCCAGCAAAGAGTAATCAGACACCTTTGGGGAAGTAATCAGGCATCTGTGAAAGAAAACTCTGATGTCAAGAGCCCCTCACATGGGATGCTTGTTTAAGTGTTGTGAGGCTTGCAGCACGTTTAATGAGACAGAAAGGTTAAAGGGTTTTTTTTTCAGTGTTAGAAAACATAAAGAGAAAGAAATAACATTTGATGGTCCTAATCAGCAGCAAAATAAAATGGGCAAATATTGTTGCACATGGGGTACAACCTAAAACAAGGAAATGAAACACCTTTTCCTCCTGAGCTTCAGTGCCTACACCTTTACTGAAGCAGGTAATGTTTTGTAAACACATCTCTGCTTGATGGGGCAACATCTGAAAGTAGTAAGGAACATGCAGACTTAGGTCCTTGAACTAGATGGACTTTTATGTAAGAATTCTGTCTATTTGTCCCTGAAGAACAATGTACTCTATTAAACTGATAAATAATTAGGAATCCCTCTAGCATAGCTGCTTGAAAGCAGCCCATGGAAAGGCAGGAGCACAGTACCTGATGTGAGAGAGCAACACAGTCCTGACCCACAGAGGACAGGCCAGAGGAGAAAGGAAGCAATTTTATCAGAGGTGGTCATGTGCAAAAAATCAAACACTGCCACTGATACTTACAGTATCTGGTGAATATTTTACAAATACATTCCCCATTTAATATGTCTGTACAGAGAACCTCTAACTTTGCAAAACTTTATATAAATCAGTACTGTAACACTGGTGAGCCTTCTTGTTAAATTTTAGAGGCCTGATGATCTGCATGATTTAACAGCATGATCCACTGTATATCTTGATCTCTGAAAGTTTAATCTTCTTAAAAAATACTGTTGCATGATGGTTTATTATCAATTCACCAGTTGCTACAATTACATAGCTGAACAGTATTTATCCTGAATGGTGTATTTCAGAAATAAGATATTTAAAGATGATCTGTATGGTTTCTTGAAACAGCTCCAGGGTCAACTTAAGAATTAAGCTCAGCTCATGGGCTCTGAGTCAGCAAAGGTCTTATGTGTATGCTTTTATTTCCAGGCATACGAGCAGTCCTCAAGAGAACTGTTTTAAATCTGCTTTTTCCAACAGGAGGAAGGAATGAGATAATGGAATGAAAAAAACCTCTTCTTGCTAAATACTAACACAAAAGGAAAACTGGAGATTTCATTCCCAAGTGAAAAATTAGCCCTCTACACGATTTCAAATTAGCTAAAATATTTTCACCATCTTGTATTCAGCTGATTGAAAATACTGCCCCTCCCTACACTGCCTCTTTAAAATTAAAAAAGAGGAGGGAGAGGAGAGTAACTGCCAAACAAAAGGCTGGTAACATTCATATGGGCTAACAAACAGGATCCAAATGCAACGACAGTTTTGGTTGACCCAAAATAGCCTTTTCCAGAAGACATTTTATTTACCAAATAAATGGTACCACGAGTTACCGGGCTTTGCTACGGAAATACTCAGAGGACTGGCATAAAGTGAGAAATAGTTTTCCTCCAGTGTATCTGCAGGTTATGTTACTGGTCACGGTTCTGTGACCTGAGATAGCTTTGATAGCTGGGAGAAAAGACATTCCTGTTTGGTGCCAAACTGTTTAAGATAGCACGTTTGTCAATGGACAACTGCAGAGCTGCATTGCTTTGTGCTGATCTGAAATTCCCTATTCACCGGGGAATTCTGAAAATTATTCTGAACATTATGCAAATTGTTCTGGGCACATTTTCCTCCAAAATAAAAAAGGCTTACATAACGAACGCTACAGTGTTTTCTAGATTAGCAATAGTGCCCACAGACTTAATAGAGTGTGACAGAGGAAACAAATTGCAAAAATTCACACCGACAAACAGATCCAAACTTCCCCTCCAGAGCCGAAGACCATCACAAACCATATCACCTTGCAGGAAGTAAAAGACATGTTTTTGTGACCTTGCCTTTTTCTACAACACACAAATCTAAGCACGGGGAGGGCAGACAGGAGCCAACATGTGACAGCCATTGGTCACATTGCTTAACGCAACGTGGAAAGCATCAAGATGTAACCATGAGGTGTGCAGAAAGATCTGCATAAAATAAATTTGTTATGCTAACCCTACACTCTTATATTTGTATGCTAGACTGTCTGGCTGAGAAGCACTCTGTGCACTCGGCTTCTCAGTACTTTTGCATGAATGACACTATATAAAGAGGTACTGTATTTACTAGCTGAATAAACAATAGGTTTTGCTTTCACTCAAGTATTATGACTTCAACTCATTTTATTTATATGTCAGTAGTTCAGATTGTGCAGTGGACCAGGCACATCATCACTGTTCACCTTTGTCAAAGAAGGGGCCAGAAACATCCACGTTGTTATATCTCTGGAACAGCTATAACTCATCCCTGTAACCTTTGGAGGATACACTACAATCCATTTTGTGTTAGCAACACTGCAGCAACCTATTTATTTTTATGTTCAAGAAAAAAATGCACCTATTTTCACTGTCCCCTGGTGTGCACACAACCCAAAAAGTGACAAGTTGACAGAGCCGGTACAAAAAGACTGGCTGCCCAGCCGTTAGCCTCCTATAGCAAAAGCTCCAGGGAAAAAAAATTTGCCGCCTCTAACATCATCCCTGCCATTAGATGGCACGCTGAATGTTGTCAGATCATGGGAAATGGGGGAATGCATGTCCCCCACCTGAGGGTCTCTCTCGAGTATGTTGTAAGCTCAAATTCCCAGGCAGGCATGAGTACAGAGCATTATGGTACCTGGACATGATGGGAGAGGACCCAGAGAGAACCAGCTCAGGAAACCAGTCCCCAAGCGTGTAAGGTGCCAAGCACCCAGACACCAAGCCATCTAAATGTGGACTAACATTTGTGCAGCTCCCTTGCTTCTGTAGACTGGGCATCATGTTAACTATGCCATGTGCGCTTGGTTGAATCTGGGCCTTAGAGTTCTTAAAGATCAAAGTCAATGTGACTCTTTCCAGTTACTCAAGTGCTCCTTCGGTATCAACACTTCCAACTTCAAGATCAGCTCATTAACTACAGACTTTAGCGTTTGTAATGCTCTGTCAAAATTGTGGGTTTCAGCTACTTACTATGGGGGTGAAAATCACCTAAAGCATTTTTATAATCTTTAAAACCATCCAGTGAGGCAAGGAATATACAGGCATGTGGCCAAAGCAGTAAAATCTTCTTGAATATTATACCACATGTACCAGAGGTACCTTGGCTGCACTCAAAATGAAAACTAGTCAGTTTGTCACTTTTAACATAATGTAACCTATTAACTTTCATCACTGTTCTGGGTAAGTAATATGTGCACAGGATATAACTGAAGAAATAAATATTGACACATGTTGCTGTTAAAACACCTGATTGAAAACTGCAGGCCAGAGCATCAGAGCATAGCAGGGTTTCTTCATTCCCAAGATCTCCTTCTCACTTCTGATGTAAATTCTCCATCCCAAGGCTGCCTTTAATGTACATGAGGTTTGTGTACGTGTATATTATATATATATAAATAAGCACGCTCACAGAATAATGAGCCCTGAGAAATACACTCTTTCAGCACTCTCTTGGGAGGGTGAGGTTGCTGAACGCAGCTGTTTTCATGATTCACGTCCTCTAAAAACTACTCTTTCTGTGCCTGGCCAGGTGAAAATGCCAGGTATGAAAGGCAAGCTTGTAAATCAGCTTAGCTGTTTCCCTCTGGCAAACTGCCCCCCTCTTCTTTACCTCTACCCAGAACTGGTTAAGTACCAAGTACTTCTTGAGACTGAAGCCTGGGAAGTACATGTCATTCCTCCTACCTATAAATAACACCATTCAATAAAATAAAGGCAAATAAAGGTAGTAAATGATATTTACTTCTAGTCTTATTTTATCCAGTACACATTTCTCTCGGAATTTTTGATGTGCTCCTCTAGCCAGGGATGTCTGTGCCAATGCCACGACTGCAACCTCCCTCCCACCCCCCTCCATCCAGCTCATTATCCAGTGTCTGACAGCAGCAAGCGCCAGCTGCTCTACAAAAAGGCACATGAAACACTTCAGCAAGACATTAGAAAATCACCTGCCTATAAGGAAGAGGTTTTTTTCCCCTGTCACCATTACCAACAGATGGATAAAAACGTTGAATTAAAAGGGTGATGGTTCTTCAAGAGTCTTGTTACTGTAAAAATGAATCCCATAACCACATCTGGATCGGTATTCCCATTCAAACACCCAGTCAGTGCTAATGGGGCTGAAATTTTACCTCTAACCCCATCCCTTCATATTTCCTTGTCAGGCATCTCTAAGGCGCTATAGCCAGTCAGCAGAAACAGGGACGTCACCAGTTTGAGACTCGTGTATTCTGGGGCTTTACTGCCATGGCACCTTGTGACAGTGAGTTTCAGAGGTAACTGCAGGCTCACACAGGATTAGTTAATCTATTGACACATACCAACAAGGAATGCCTGTGTACACTGTATTATTTCTTCAGCAGCTCACAGCTATCCTCGACACCATTTGATGACAAAGTAGACAAAAAAATATTCTCCCATTAGTCAAGCGCAAAATTCCTAAGTGTAATCTACCTTTGGAAGCTTCTGTACCGAGTGGATTTTCCAAGATGTCTGTCATATCTTGGCTCCAAGCATCCTTCACAGCAGACTTGGACACCTTCCTGTTGTTCAGGCTTTGCTGTGGTCGGAAGTTATTCCTCAGGTACTCCACGGACTTGACATGATCTTGCTGTTCAGTGGTGAATATGGAGTAGAACGCCTCCAACTGATCGTAGCCATCATGCAGGGGAGAGAAAGGACATTAATTAGAAAAACAATGTGGTGAAATCCGTGTGGCTGATAAGAAAGTAAAATGGCAGGAAGTAAAGTGTTGATGCCAAGACTGATAAACCACATGGGAAGTCAGTCTGCCCACTGAAATCACTGCCAACCATCTTATCTCGGGCACAGTGCTTATCCTGCCCAACAAGGGAGAAGGCCTTCTAACAACCCGTGGACAACTGTTAACGGGCAAGGAAACACTTGCCCTTAGATCCCTTGTCTGGAAGGATTTCGTGTGTTACAACCACACCAAACCCTCCTCACCACTGGCACCGGTTTGTTTCGTGGTATCACATCAGAAAGTACTTCCAGGTCATTCCACCCCAAGAGCCTTCTCCAGGACAGGGCAACGCTACCTCATCTCCTAATACCTTATGAAGTTTAGCTGCCAGGCTAAGCTTCACAGACAGCTCTTGCAGCACCTCTGCAGGAAGATCACTGCAATTGTCACTGTTACAGGATGGACACCCAAACCCATGAGCTGGCTTGCCCAGGAGCAGGTCAGTAACAGAGTGAAGCAATCTCAGGACTGCCAGCTCCAAGCGCCTCGACCTCCCTACCAACCACTGTTCCCTCTGATACCTAACTACTGGGTGAGAAAAAATAACACAGAATAAATGTATTTAGGCACAGTTAGCATATACTCCTTGGGGAATAAGTTTCCTCTGTTGGATTCAGATCTAAGCTATTTTTAATAAAATGTATTAACTTGTAAGAAAGAACTGTAATTGGAAAACTTCTCTGTTACTTCATATCTTAGTATTTCTTAGAAAGAAATTTCTAGCAAACTAAGGTGAAAATATTTTCAGCTGATGTTTTTCTTACAGCTATCAAGGCCAGTATAGCATTTACCAATAGCTTATTATCATTCAGGTCAAGAACTAGAATTAGTTATGTTGCCGCTGGAAAGACTGAGCAAGACAGAGCAGAGAAGGATTCAGTCCTGATATCATTTACATCAACATCAATTACATATATTGATAGTATGGATTTTGGAAGTGCAGAATCTGACCCAAGACACTAAAAAGGGACTTGAATTACACTCAAAGCTTAATGACAGGTCATTTTGAAAGCTACACCCTTTTCATTAATTGTATCTGCTCTAAAAGCTCTGGAGAAGTGAGAGAGAGTCCTCAAACTTGCAACTGGGAAAAATTATCACTGTAGCCTCAGTTGATAGTACTGATAAAAATAATCAAAGGAAAATGTAACACAGCAGTTAAGCATCCTCCACTGAACCAAGAGGCACTCATTACCATTATTTAATTTCCTTTCAAACTGGCAATCTGAACCCCCTTTTGCTTTTGCTGTCCAGCTTGCCCAGTCTGCTGGGCTTGACAATCCTAGTTATTAGCCTTAAATCTGTAAAAAATTCTCTGACCCCCAGGGCAGTAGAGAGTCAATTTTTAAATTTGAATTTCATTTCAAAAGTAAGTTCCTTTGGAGTGGGTGGTGCGTTGAGCTGGCTAATGGAGATATGTATAGGAATGTTACCACTGGGAGCAGCACATGGATAATAGGATGGAGAAAGGCTGGACCACACAGCTCTAATCCTGAGTTTGGCAGCTCTTCACTAAAACAAAACCGAGAGAACTGCATCCTGCTGCAGGCGACCACTCCCAAGATAACAGCACAACTCAGGCTTGTACATTTTTAGCAGTAGCTTCCCCCTAATCACAACTAATTTTACTGTACAAGCAGGGAAACGGAGGCAGAGGGACAGCAGGTGACCAGCAGGGAGGGATGGCAGCCAGTGACCAGAGCCCACCGCAGGCAGGGAGCTCCAGTCTTGCAGGTACTGATGGTGGGATTTGCATTGTAATTTCTTTGCATCTTAGATGAATGTCCTATTCCCTGGTTCTCAACTGCAATTCTCGCTGATTCTTCAGACAAACATCTCGAAAAATCTTGAAAACTGTTTCCCAATTATTAGCAGTAGCCCTTCAGAAGCATTGACAGATGGGTTAAGAAAAGGGCTAAAGGGACTATTATCTTACAGTTTTATCTTAAGAAAAATACCCAATAGATAATCCTGCTACGCCCTTCTATGAAAGCACAGACCAAAACGCTCGTGAATATTTACGTATCTTTTACGCTTCATGCACTGGAAGCAGTTTTGATGAAGCCAGCTAACAGGGCTTAAGGTTACTTTATAGAAGCTCAAGAACTTGGGTAGCAAGTGCTCCTCTGAAGTCAAGTCTCTAGGCTTATACTTCCATGACATTAATTGATTTTTAAACTTTCAGAGAGAACTTTTAAAATATTTTCTTCTGCCATGCTACCTTGGGGAGGTATAATTGCATTTTAACAACTGCCAATTCAAATACAATTTTTAACCTTCCCCTTTTTATGTGTTGAAGTATATATAAGTCATTTCAACTTCATTTTTACTATAAAAATATTATCTACCACAAATGAGAAATTAATTTATCTATAGCTGCCAGGAAAAAAAAAATAATATAAGAGCTGCAGTCAAGGAGCTACGTTCATGCTCTTCAAGGAGTACAAGAGCTCCCGTTCAGAAGAAGAAATGGAAAGCTGTTATAAAACTATTGCAGATACAGGGAAACCTGATCTAAAACTCCGAGTCATGTAATTACAAACCATTAAAGCCTGATGTGCACAGTTTTCTAAGGACTGTATATACAAATGGCAATTAAAAATACTGAAACCGTTATAAGCACAATGAGATACTCTGAGGTATGCATTATGAGAGATAATGCCATGCTTTGGGTCATTGAATGCACTTAGCTTTACAATGCATCTGCAGGGTGACACAGCTCGTCCTGTTTTGTTGTCTAATTATCGGGAAAGATGATGATGATGGAGCACTAAGAATAAAATAGAGAAGGCTCCACAAATGGACCACTTCAGTACTGTCCTTTTTACAGCAAGGTATTTTACACAAAAGCAAGGATTTAATTGGAACAGCAACAAAGCTCAAACAATATCACTTTCCTCCTCTGGGATTACAGACTGCTTTGTGGGGTTTGTGATAAAGAAGGTTAAACTATGGCAATGGATTATGTTGCACTCTTTCTGTTAGAGGAACAAATAATAATCATAGCAATGGCAGGGTGGCAGGCTCTTAAAATACACCCATCTAGAGCTGCCAGAGGGAAGAATACTATTATTTATTCCACGTGTTGTAGTATCAATGAAAGTCTGTCTACACACAGAATTCCCAGCCCTTCAACCACACATGCATGCATAAAGCAGCACAACGCCAAATTTTAAAGGCTTGACTTGGCACAGTTACTATTGTACAGCACAGCAAAGAAGCTATGCCAGGATAAAGTACCTTTATTCCATTATAATGATGGCCATAATTGGTATTTACCAGTTTATTTGCATTTGTTAAAAAAGAAGAAAAAATGAAGTCATGACCCACCTGATGTGTATACAGGGTATAAAACTGAGCGTGGGCCAGGCCTCGCAGCCACCAAATAATAAACAGTAAACTTATTGATGTAGTGAAAAGCTACAAGGGATTGCAAGTATCCTGCAGGCAAGGACAGAATTCAAAATGATCTCGACAATCAGAGAAATAGCCTGAAAAAAACAAAGGGTCCGATTCAACAGGGACCATGTGCGAAGAGTCCCACGCTTCAGCTAGAACTGTGGGCTGCATGAACGCGTGATGTGCTCAGCACTGCTAGAGAGCGCTCTGGGGAAAGCCTCTAGCAAAGGGGTTCCTGCTGCCCAGGAGCTGAACATGGGCGATAACATCATGCTCTAGTGAAAAAGGCAAAATAACACCAGCACTGGTGGCCGGACACATGAATCCTGCTATGTCTCCCAGCCTGGGGAGGGCCCCAGCTGAACCGCTGTGACCGGTTTTGAAGCCAGCACTTCAAAAAGAGATGAAAGAGTCTACAGGAGAAGCAGTGGGATCTAGAAAATACGGAAAAAAGCCTGGAACAGGGGGCATGGTGATTGCCTACCACCTTTCAGAAATCTTTGAGAACCAGCATCTCTCAGTCATGATCACCCAGTGAACTCTTCACTTATGCTTTACAGAATTCGTGTATTTAAAAAGTTTAAAAACCAGATGAATAAAAGGAAAGACTAACTTCAGCAGGATGGCTTTCTAAAGACAACAAGCAATGCCAAAATACACTGAACTGGTAAACATCTGACTCCATCTAGCCATTACTTTACTGGGAGCATTCTTCCCCAGACAAATCCCAGACATTGTGTCTATTTGCATTAAAAGCTGCTATGTGCTAATCTTAAAGATTTGTGCACCAGCTCCCTAAGCACATAATGGTAGCTTTACTGAGTTATAAAAACAGTTAAGCATGGAGAATTAATGGAAGGACGTCTTTTCTAATGTAATTAGTTCAAATTACTAAATCTGAGCAGAACTGAAATCACTCACTTTACTTTGAAAAGAAAGTTTCAATTAAAAAGAATAAAAAGGAACTCCATGTAAATATTTATAACATAGCTTAATTTAATCTTAACAAAAACAATACCAAATAAATCATTGAAAGGAAACTGGGTTTCATGTTGTACCCTCTTCTTAAGACTGATGGCTCATGTTCAGAAACAATATTACTTAAGAGAAAAAAAAAAATCACCGACACTTCCTTTTTTGTCAACAGAAACATTTTTGTTCTCAAAATTAAAACAGCAGATTTTGAAAA
This sequence comes from Anhinga rufa, assembly GCA_013400875.1. Classification (NCBI taxonomy): domain Eukaryota; kingdom Metazoa; phylum Chordata; class Aves; order Suliformes; family Anhingidae; genus Anhinga; species Anhinga rufa. Next base: position 16,220 of record VZTV01012493.1, on the reverse strand, counting down.
CACTGTCTTTAAAGAGGGCAAATGGAGAGATGGACTTCATTAACAAAATAAACACACCTGATGGTAAGAAATGGGAACAGGCTTCCGAAAAACGATCCACTCCACAACCTCGCTACACGGAGGAGTAGTCAGAGAACCTGCGTAGCGGTAGTAACTCCCCAGTGATGTCGGCAGAAGGTCCCTCAGCACAAAGGGATCCAGAAAGGTCTCCTTCTCTGTGGGGAAGATTGACAAGCAGAATTACACTTTTTTTTAACGTGTCTTTGAAACAGACATCACATTGATAGGCAGCCTAACAAGGTGTAATGGCAACAACATATTTTATCATATATATATATATATAAAATGAAATATATAAACACCCTATCAGGAAGGCTCTGATGTGTCGATTATTAAAAGAGCAGCCAAAATGCTAGTCAAACCTATACCGAACACACACACTCCTATTTTGAAGGCGTGCAGGTGTGAAATGACCTTGTTATCCCACTGGTTTATGTTAGGATAGAAATAACACCCTATTCAGTGGTTTCAGCACTCAGTAAATGGCTTTTCAGCTTGATGGCAGTGAGGGTTCGCCAAGACCCAGCGAGGACACAGCTGGGCCCCACTGGTTCCACTTGCTGCTGCCCAGCCGAAGAGCATTGGGTAGCATATCCGTCCCATCCCCACCAGTGGGGGAAAGGGATGCGGGAGTGGGGTCAATCCCTCCGTGGGTTGCTGAGATGGAGGAGGCAGAGCCACGCTGCCCAGCCAAACCTCTCTGGGAGCTCCTGGGGCTACGAGCTGAAGAGCAGGGCTGCAGGGCAGCAGGGCGCCTCTGCAGCTGAGCTCCAGCAAAATGTGGTGCTCAAAGCAGTGACCAGCCCAGTGCTCGTTCGGGACTGCCTGCGCCTGGCCATGCAGGTGCTGCTGGGGGTGCTGCTTGGTGCAGTCAGCACAGCACCAGAACCATGTTCCAGAGGTAAAACCACTGCCTCTTCTCCCTAGTCCAGGAAACTCTTTCCCAGGGTCCAACAGTCTGGGGACAAACGCTTTCCTCTGACAGCCTGAAATGCAAGCCTAAGCACTGAAAGCATTTAGCTTCAAGTAACAGTGACAAGCTGGTAATATTTAGCACTGCGGAGAAAAATAAATAAATGAAAGGAGGGAACAGCTGCAGGCAAGACAATTTCCCTGCCATCCCTGAGCATTTATCCTCTGCAATTTATGTTGACTCACAGGCCAAAGCGCCCTCTCAGTCTGTGCAAAGGTGTTCACTGCCTCAGGGCATACTGACACGGGAGGCTCTCCCATACATCTCTATTCCTCACTTTCTATATTCTTTGTCCCTCAAACAAGTGTCCACATTTGGGTAGCAGGAACCCTTCTCTCTCCGTCTCATCAGAGCTGCCAGGCAAGCCCACTCCCCCCGCAGCAGAGCAGAGAAGCAGGTAGGCTGGTGATTGACACACACATCTTCCAAAGTCAGAAGGAAAAGAAAAAGGATGAAGTCTGCAGAATTCTCTTCCACAGCATCCCACAGTTTTCTAGAAGTCTTGATCAAACCAAGAGTTGCCTCTACCTCTGAGCAGCAGTCTGATAATCGGGGGAATTTTTTTCCTCCACTGCTGCTGCAAGGTGCAAACAGATGATGCACTTCAGACATCTTCTATTCCTCTGCACAATATCAACAGGTGTGCAACGTTTTCACAGCCTGTAGCATTCCAAAATAGGAGTAATTCTATTAAAGTCAGAGTATACATTGTAAGAGAATACTGCAATCTCTTCATTAACAATTTCTTTCCAAGCAGATATCAACCACTTCTATATTCCCAAAAAGGAAATAAACGAGTAAAACACATTTTTTCCTCTTCATCACATACCTCTGGGAAAAAAGTGTGCTTAGATAATAAATAGTAAAAGATATACAATTGGCCAAAGTTCAAAGAGATTCTAATCAAGAAGTCATAATCATAGCAAAGGTCATATTTAATTTGATTGGCTTATTTTTATGCAGGAAAAATTGGTTAGAAAAACTGCAAACTCAGTCACAGGACTTGATTTCCAAATGCAGCACACATACGTCTTCACAGCAAAATGACACGGGTTTTCTATTTCAGAAACCGTCTCTCTGTCTCTGGAAGCTGAGCATACCGTGGACTGCTATGAATCTGAAAGAGTATTGAACATGCAAACATCCTCTTTGCATTAACAGCCAGTGACCATATATGAAATAGATGGGAGGTAGAGGCACATTTTGAAAAGAGCTTTCCTCTTGTACTTAAGAAAAAATGTTTCAGTTAAAACTAACAATTTAACTATTTTTAACTTTTATAACCTTTTATTTAGAATGATGGAATCACTTAAGATGCTGGATAAACATTCTGTGAGAAACCGAGAATATGGAGTATCCCTTTATCGAAGGATGGCAGGAGAATGAAGCTCATTTTACACTTTCAAGGATTTTTGTGCCATATGCTGACAATATTATATTTTAATAATTAATTGTTCATCAAAGGAAAAGATGAAGAACAGGGATGCTAAATTCAAAGTTATTCAAATTGCAAAAATGAATAATGCATGACTTTTATATTAAATACACACTGTATTAAGTAGTCTACATTTCATCCAACTCTGTCTTTCATTTTTAAACATTTTGAACTACAATATGAATAATCAACCAAGGGAAGCTTATTTAGACAGAGAAATACCTTATTTGAATGCAAACTGGAAATATCCGACTATGATTAAATTTTGGTTATCAATTAGGGAGGGTTTTTTCCTAAGCATTTGGAAAGTCATAGTCAGCTGTGAAAAAGAATATTTTTTGAGGAAAAAGTAGCTTTGCTAATACACAGTTTAAGTAGGGCAGGGTGTACTCGATCTAATTTTTCATGGCTACAAGCTACGCTCTAAGTTTTCATTAACGAATTCCAAAGATTAAAATAAAAAAATACATATAATTGGATTAAAATGACCACTAAAATAGATGATAATCAATTAATTATGCTTTAATAACCTAACACTTCTGAAAACAGATCATTAATTTGTATCACTTCCATCTAGATGCACGGTGCAGTGTTTCAGAAACCAGAGCCACAAGCAGGTGTTCACGTGAAGCTTAAAGAAAAAGGGACTTAAACTCAGGAGTCTACCTTCCATATCCTTCAAGAGCATGTAGGAACAGCAAATGCCACGAAGTTATGTTCCTAAAAGCTTGAGACATTTTTGAAAATGGGATTTTGAAGTCATGTCACTTTTAAAATTTCAGCCTTAAATCAGTTATTGTTATTGGTAAAACTGTAAGGAGGATAATTTGCAAGCTAAGCAACAGCATTCACTGAATAAGGTAGATATACTTTATATACATATACGTACACACAAATGAGTATATATACAATCACTGCCAAATGGGAAAGAACAAAGTTGGAAATAATATCAAACCTTTCTTCTCTGCCTTTTATGACCAGCTCCTATTTCCCATTTTCACTGCTTGGGACAGGCACGAGTTGTGCCCAGAAGGCTGGGAACCAACTGAGCAGGGCGAGGACTTTCTGGGAGCGAGAAAGTGGACAAGACTGGGAACTACATTATCTACAAAACAGCATTTGCTGATGGGTCCTAGGAAAAAACTGGCAGACAAAAGCAATAAATGCACCAGTGAAAATATGTGTTCACCTGCAAATACCTGTGAACCACTGCAATCAATGCTGCAAAACCAATCCACGAGCCACCTGCTCGTTCTTACGCATAAACCAGAGCCCCACACTGAAGCGGTCTCTTCTGCTGCTCCTTGTCCTACTCCCATCTCAGCACCCAAACGCAGACAGGCACCCAAGCAGAAAGATAAACATCCAGGAAATCAGAGCCCCAGAGGCTGTGACCTTAACGACAGGCCCTCACCTAGAGAGCGTTCCTCTGGGGAAGCAGCAATAAATGCGCTGCTGTGGCCACCGCTCCCAGGCAATGCAGAAAAGAGCAGCACCCAAAACATCCACTGAGATGCTCCACTAATGCAGTACAGCCAATTTTATCAACACTTAACAAACAGCAATTCTTTGTTTATAGCACCAAGGCTTATAAAGAAGTGTTCACTCTAGTATTTCCAAAGGAAAAATTAGCAAGTACCACAGATTCATTTTTGACAATTAAGACAATGAATGTGACATTTAAACTACTTAGTGTTCCACAGCATAAAAGGCCAATATTGTATTTTAACTCTTATATTCACGAAGAAGAATTAACAGAGCCAGCTGGTAATATGTTTGACCTCCTGATACAATATTCACGTCTACCTCCCGTAACAGCAATGTGAAAAGTAACACCCAGTATATTCTTTGTTAGGGCTGGTAAATCTCCCCACTATTTTGCCTGGGACCAAGAGCCATTTTTTGTACAACCCAACCCAAAGGCAGAGCAATTGCAGGCATGCTTTAAAAAGGTAACCTGTTTACACCCTTTATTTGTCAAGGCATCACCACTAGATGCAAACTAATACTGAATTGTGCGCAATAGTTTTCCAAGCAGAGGAAAAAAATCAGATCTTAAACCAGACACCACCAGCAGTGGTTCTCCACCAACTACTGCAGTTTTCACAAGCTGATGCCAACAAATATTATATTGCAAGAGCCATCAGTTGAACATTTTGAGTTCGAGGACTGACTTGCTGAATATATACGTATCTTCTGTAAAAGGCTGGATAAAGATAGACCTGAATTTTAACCAAATCACTGGAGAGTAAGAGGCTTCTTGAGATATGCAGGTAAACAGCACACAACTATCTGTGATCAAAACCCTTTTTAAATCTAACAGGAACTTGGATTGGAGATCACAAGAAAATAGCTATATGCCAAGTCCATTTATATCTCATGGAATGCTTTGGGACTTTCATCATGCTTTTCTGTAAGAAAACAGGAACTTGGCTGCATTGAAAACAATATCTTAAAATGAGCTTATTTCCAAAATTAACGTATGTGTGATGCCTGATAGGTGGAAATGTTACCCAGCTACACTTTGAATAACTGAAATCTGCAATACCAATATGAAGAGCTTTGAAAGTCTCCCAAATTTATTAAACAATGTTACTGCCAATTTCATTTTCACAATGAGCCAAGTCATTCTAAAGCTTCTGCATTCAAACATTTAAAAAGCAAACACACAAAAATAATCAAAAGGACACCACGCTGCACACCCACTGAGCCAGAACTTCCCAGATAAAGCAGGCTGCACGCCAGAGCCAGGGACCAGACTCACGGTGGTGATTTTAAAGATGAGATTACAAATATTATATGTTACTTTAACCGAAAAGATCAGCAGATGAGTACTTGCTGTGCAAATCCAGCATGACAAGCAGTTTCTGACAGTCCTCTGTACTCAGGGTTATTCTTGTCATTTATTGTGCAATTATTTTTTTCACTTCTATTTAGTTTTTTAAAAACCACAGCCTCTGCTGAACAATGTAAGGAACTGTAAGGACACAGAAAGCACAGCATGGCGGGGAGGAAGGGAATGAGATAATAATACAGTCCTGCAGACTAACTTAATCTGAGACAACCAGCGAGTGGTAGAAAAAACAGGAGGGGGTGGAAAAGGCAAGTCTCCTATGCAAAAAAAATTTGAAGTTGAACATTTCCATGCCAGGTGCTGGTCTCAGGCTTAATTTTTCTCACTCCCTCTCTTAAAACAGCTTAAGAGGAAAAGGTTTAGCTGGGGAGGAGAGGTCTTAACTCTTCAAAGAAGTAAAAAATAATTCTGAACCTTTAATGTTTAAGCACTGCTGATGCAGAGCTTGGCAGAGTGGCTGTTGCCATTCTGGACTGGCATGAGATTTCTCTGAGGTTTTGCAAAACCTAACTGGAGGCAGAGGTACATGTGGAGGCAAGGCTGGAGGGGCACAGAAACAGCAATTCAGAATGGGCACCGGTGGTAGGAGGAAAAAGAAACCGTGAAGAGGATTTCAGAGATGATGATCCCTGGAACAAGCTGGACCCTGGCAGAGGTAGGGTGAAGCGAAGCAGAAGTGGCCAGAGGAGCGTGGGCTGTTCATGCCTGCTCCAGAAGAGCCAGAGCAAAACCGCACGTTCTCAGACTTCACCACCCCTCTCTTCTCAGCAAACGTCCTCAAAACCCACCAGCAAAGCACCCAGCTCCTTCTCCCTTCACATTCACCATCAACCTTAATTCTTAATTTTTAACAACTGCAATCTTTCTGTTAGTGTGAATTAGTATTTCTGTGCAATATATTAATTCTATGTCAGCTCGCTGGTCTTTACTCGGCCGTGACCAGCACTGCTTTCTGCAGAGCACAGGTGAAGGACCAGAGATTTCCAACACTTCCATCACTTATTCTTTTAAATGATACAGACCCCTGCAGCTATGCACAGAGCTGCCCTATATAAAGGTGTGAACTTGTCACCTCTGCTCCCATCTTCATTTCCCACTTCCCTCCTCCTCCCCTTTGCTCCACAGCAACCGTGTCCTGGCCCCTTTCACACGGCTACTCCGACTGCGAACACAAGAACAGATCAGAAAAAAAAAGAATATATCCAGATCATCCCTGAGGAAAAAGAAATGCTCCTCCACATTTCCTTCTCAGTTTAACACATTGCGCTGCTCTCCCTTTGATGGCCTTCCTTGTTCCAAATGGGGCTGCTGCTTTCTTCAAAGTTTTACTTTAAAAGACCAGGTCCCATGGTATCACATCTCACCCTCACCTCTCTCCCTCGCCTTTCTTCTCTATAACCCCTGGATATTTGGTGCAGAAAGCAAACAGCTTGTCAGGTGGTGTTATGGTTAAAGTTAAAAACAAAAGAAAAAACCTGTCATGCTGCTAATGGTGTTTTCTTGTTATCATGCCTTCTGGTGTGATAGATCCACAGGGTAACTAACACTGTCTGGATTGCTTCCTTTTTAGTGCTGATTTATTTTAACAGGTTATTCCCTGTCTTTTTGCCTAGGACAACTGGAGAGATGTGCAACATACTTATTCCCTTATCCTTTTTCATTATTAAAGCAATACTCTTTCCACTGTATTTCGGTATGGTCTCCCCAGCAGCCCCTGAAACTTTGGTGGTCACCACCAACGTGCCTGAACATGTCTCGCCCATCTCGAGAGAGACCAAAGATCACACTCTGCTCCGTGCTGAGCTTTAGCTATGGCATTTTATTAATACAAAGGCAGAAGAAAAAAAAGCAAGATTTTTTTCCAAACTCCCTTTTAAATAACAAAGATTCCTCTCTTCCCCTCACCCCACCCCACATTCACAAACAAGCAACAGATGCCATCGATTCACTTTGTACCTAAGCTTTTGATCTGGCTGCACTTTGATTTTCAGTGCTCACTTTTGACAAGGAACGGAATAAGAGCACCATTTTTGTGACATTAATAGAAGCTTTTCTACTGTGGTAATTTATTTCTGCTCTGCTAATAATTTTCTGCTGATCCATGTAGATTCTTGGTGACAGACACAGAGAACAGGACAGAGTGACAAAACATGGTTTCCATCACCATGAAAGATTTCCCAGGGGCCTGCGGTAGCGTGGGCTGCTGCTCCCTCTGAGAACCATTCGCTTTGCATGGTAAAACAGGACTGCACAGAGCACCCATGCCCAGGCTGGGAGAGAGCACATGCTGTGCAGCCTCCAGCACCAGGCGCTGCCCTCAGGACTGACATCAGGGAAGAAGACTCATTTTAATGTGTTTCAGGCAGCTGGTAAGAACAAGGAAAAGGCATCTCTAAGAGGCTTACATACAAAACGGTACTAAAAAGGGCAAGTCAAAGACAGCAGAGGTAGGAAAAAGCAATGTTTCTGTGCAATAGCTCCATCCTGCTAGGTGCTCCTCTGAGATCTTGCTGAAGCATGTGGCAGACAAAAGCTTTAGTAGCCATTTTAATGCAAATCAACTGTATAAGACATAACCTGGTATTTCATGTTGCCCTATTCCCGTAAGGGCACAATCATTCTGAGGCCTCAGCCCTTGCACAAGAGCAGCTCTGCCCTGCGCCATGCTCCTCAGCATCACGAGGAAGGACGAGGAGCAGAGAGGGGCTCCGGGCAGGGCACCCAGCCAAGCACATCAGCAGCAAAACAGAGGCAGAAAAGTCTGATTTGCAGCACCATGACTGGGCCTCGCGTGGTGCAAGTGCAGTCAGGCACTACTCACTTTATTACTTTACCTAATGATCCAACTTCAAATAAGGATATGCATTCATCCCACCAGCATCAGAATTGCTGGAGACCTTTCCCATCAGCTTTTGTGATGAGAAGAGCATTTGAAGAGGAGTTAAAAAAAGACCCCCAGCAGTCAGAGCTGAAAGACACCAGCAAGTCTGCATCAGAATATTCGTATCACGCCCGCGCGTACTCCGTCCCTTCTGCAGAGAGAGGGCTGCACGCTCCCAGCTGCCAGTCCCTGGCGGGCTCTGTGGCAGACGCACACTCGCCGTGTGCTCTGCAGCAGGGAAAGCAGGAGTGAGAATAGCAGGCACCTCGCTGGCGGGAGGTGTGACAAATCCTTGGCAGAGCACAAAACCGAAAGCAATTTTAAAATCAGCAACAAGCATCTGACAGCTCTGAAAAGAGCCTCCCCGGCGTTCGCGTGCCTTTACAGTGCTCTGCGAGGGCGGATGCGAGAGTTGGGGAGCATCGACGTGATGGGAACGTACTTTTCGGCAGGAAGATGCGGGTCAAACCTGAAAGCATTATCATTGATCCAAACATTGTTAGGCTCTTTGGTACATCACTGGTTTTCCTTCTAGCTAAGAAACTTTATGCGGTTGCCCATGTAAAATTAAGCTTAATGTGGCATTAAGATTCTACAAAATTATGCCTGGAGATGAGGAAACAAAGTGAACTCTGAGTAGCGACTAAGCCTGTATTGATTTTTATGCGTGCGTTTCTCCATCATTGTTACTAAGCTGGTGACACTGTGAAGGGCACAATTATTTATGTTCCATCAAATTAGTAAGTAATTCAAATCCCTGACGAAATCTCAGGCAAAAATTGCTTTCACATCCACAGAAAGTCCTTCTGACGCTTAAATTGTTCACTTACCCCTGGAAGGGCACTGTAAGAATACAAGAACTTCACAGAAGAAACAAAAAGCTATGCGATAAAAATGAAGAACCAGCTCACCACTCATCAGTACCATCCCTACATCTAACTGAGGGTCACTGGATCTGTCACTATCATGGGGCCAGGCCAGTGTGGGTGCCCTATACAGCATGATGCAGAGTGGAGTCCCCATATAGGAGCTGGCCTAGTACCACCACAAGGCAAATGAAGAAATGAGAATGATAATGAGTGTTTGTGTGGGTGTGTAACTTCCTCTTTGAAAACTGAATTATTGCGAGGAAGGAGTGACTGTCCGGCACAACTCAGGAAGGATGCTCTGCCGGTTGGAGGGAGAGGGATACAGAAAACCAGGGAAGTCTTACTTAAATAGGCATGTTGAGATGAGGCACACGGGAGGAGCAAAGCTGAGAGCACAGGATATACAAACATGGTCTAATTTAAAAGCAAAGTAGTTATCTCAACATTTATATGTATTCTTGATTTCTACATTATAGGCATGTGCCTCTGTATTGTGATGACCACCTGAAAACAACATGGGCACGGAAACGTTATAAAATGCAAAGAAACTTAAGGTTTCAATTTTGCCTTTCTCCAGCTCCTTTTGTTGGATCTCTGCTTGATCCAACCACTCTATCCAAAAACCACAAGAGTTTTCTACTGTATTTCAGCCAAAAAGTCTGTGTCGCCTTAGGGTCCCAGTCAAATGCAGCAAAATAGAAGGCAGGACGGACCTTTTCAGATAAATTCATAAAGACGCGCTCATGTAAGATGTAAGTAAATTGCATCAAGAAAAGAAATGAGTGTCTGGAATAAAAGCTCACATCTTTACTGTTATTCTATATAATAACATTAAAGAGAGATATGATATGAGAATTCTTCACTGAAGCGTTCCATCAATATTTAACTTAAAGAGAACAATCTCTTTGAACAACTATTTTGTTGGAGGAAATTCCCTTACTCTAGCCACCAAAAGAGCCTCAGAAAAGGCCTTTAATCAGGGCCTTTGAAACAGGAAGGAAAGCAAGATTTTCCTCTTTTTCTTCCTCAACGTTTTGAAAAGGAAACAAGCTATTGAAATATATCAAGCGATTTCCTTTACTTGAAACACTAGCTGCCTTCTGTGCATTGTGAGCAAAACAAAAATAAATGCCTTTTATCCACCCAGATTTTGCTGCGGGTAGGCAGCACCAAGACGACTAATCATTATGTGGCCAGGGAATCACAACCTCAGGACCGTGTCACATCCTACCCAAACAATTATTTTTGGGAATGGAATAATACTCCTAGGAGACACCGGTATGATTATCCACTAGTGGCTATTTCAGTTGCAGCAGCAAGGAGCAAGAGAGGGAGCAGAAAAAACCCGATGAGATGGCTAAAACACTGTTGCGCTCACAGGAGGTAGAGAGTCTTGAAACAGAAGGCAGATAGAAAACAAAGCTAAAAAGAGATCCTGGTCCAGTTAAATAGCAGCTTGACTTCAGTGTCAAATTACTCAGCCACTGAAAAATCCTTGCAGGCCAACTCGTCCTCGCTTTATTTTTGCTAGCCTGTTTTGTTACCCAGTGGGAGCTAGATAATAACATCTATTTTTGTGGAGAACAACGCAGTTTTTCAGCTCAGTGTGTTATTTTTATTTCACAGCAGAACACTGCAATTTATAAACAGCAGAACCTATGGAAAATTCTCTAAATGAAGGACTTTATGGTATGTTATCATTTAACCCCTATTTTTCACTTTCATTGGATTTATTGGTGTTCCCAGCTGCAATGTTAAATGACTCTGAAAGTAGAGCAATTAATCCAAAATCCTATTTGTTTTAATCTAACACTGTCAACTAGTTTTAGGTTTGCAGTCAAGAGAAAAAAAAATGTTTATTAAGCTCTACAGCACTAGCTAATGTCTAAAGACAATCCTCAGAAAAGGTGCAAAGATGTTTTATCACAGCACTATAGATGGGACGGAGATTTATTATAGTACCTAGCACCATTCCAGCAGACGCCTTTTGAATTACAATGAGATTATTAAAACTTTACAAATCATTATATTAAAACCTGACAAGAGTACTTGGGGAACTGGAGCATCTTGATGTCATTGCTAATGATGCATTACCTGTGATAAGGTTTCAGGAAAATTCCTAAGTAAAAACCGGTTATAAAAGTATAAAATATATTAATATTTATTTCAGTACCTGCTATAAGTTCAAGGATAATAGGTTTATATGCATCAGAACAGGCGAATGATCGTATTTATGTCAGCATTAGAAAGATGTTCATCTGCTGCAAAGTTTAATTAATTTTCACAGATAGTTAATTTTCTGTTTCATTATCAGCTCCCTAAATTTGAAAGACAAATAATTTATAAACAAATAGAAACTTCAGAGAGGAGTATTTTTAGAGCAAAGAGAAGATAAATAGCAGGAGTGAAGCATCAACGCTGCCTTCAAAGTACTAATATGAATGATATATTGTAGTAGGTTTTGATTGATAACTTACGCATTCTAGAGCACCGACTGAAAAGAAACAAATTGTTTACTGTTAACCCCAACCCATTTTCAGGTAACAAATTACTCTGATCTTTACCAATCAAATAATGGCTGTGATGCCCTCAAACATCAGTGAATGAGGAATGTGCAGGCTCACCGCGTCCTTCCAGGGGTGACCTGATCCCTTAAGGACAATACTCCTGCCCTCTCCCCTTTCCAACAAGAAGAAAGTTTAAGCAGCTACTTACCGTGATGTACGACGCCCTTCAACCCATGGATAATGGGATCCAGTGCTGGATTGTCCCTCTGACTGACCTACATGCAAAGGATACAGGATTGGTTACATCTATTCTGGCATCAGGCAGAACAGTCTTAGTTTAATCTTCTAAAGAGAAAAAAAAAAGATGTTATCTAACAAGCTGCTTAGTTCTCACATTTACAATGGCTCTTCACCAAATGCCAAAGATACATGGCATAATAAAATAAAGTAAGGAAGGTTAAATCAAAAGAAGGCATCCTCTGAATTCATTAAAACATTAGCCATATTATCACCCCAGCAAAGCCTAAAGAGAGGTGATTTTTCTCCAGCTACTTCCACTTTCATGGAGGAAAACTGCTGTGATAAACAGAAGTTATCTCAGACCAGTCCATCCCTTACTGATATGGGAATAAATCTGCTGCTGCCACTGAAATCAGTGAAGCTGGACCCCTTTCAGCCATAACGGAGTTGGACCGTGGCATCTCTTTGCTATTCATATTTTTACATTTATTTAATTTAGTGTCACTTGGACAAGGGAGAGGGGAAAAAAAGCTTTGTGAGAGGATCTAGAAGAAATCTCTGATTTTTGACAATGCAATTGCCTGTACTGCCAGATCAAAACCTGGTATCCTGCAGTATTTCTTATATCACCCAGCAATGACCCATGCCCTCCTCAACAGTGAGACCCAGCACCAGAGAGAGGAGGGGAAGGCAGCAGGAAGGATTAACCCTGTTGAGCTCCACAACTTTCAAATTAAACCCATCGCTTCAGTCACTTGTAACACTGCCAAGGAATTTACAACCAATAATGCAATTTTTTTTAACCTTTTGCCTCTTCAGAGGTATTGAAGGAATAACTCACAATTTCTGTGAACATGTTCCATTACTTAAGATACTTGCCAATTTACTTTTGGGAAATAAATACTGCCGTGTACCTCATTCAGGTGGTACATTTTTTCTTTTCATTTTTTTTCCACCTGTCAGTATCAGAAGCCTGAGCAATGTTGATCATTTTTGGATGGACTGCTCCCAATGGGCAAACACACTGAATGCAAAAGAGCTCCTGTACTTTGTTGCTTGCCCATGATCTCAATGTCATGAGGAAAAACAGAGTTTAACCACTTTATGGTCATGTATTAACAATGAGGAAAGGACTGGAAACAAAAGAAGAAATCCCTGAGAGAGGACCCTGCACCCAACAGCGAACACACTGTGGTGTGAAGCGTGGAACCAGCTTGGAGCACACTCTTAGGAACAGGACATCATTGACTGCCGCACATCCAAAAAAATGCATTATTGCAAAAAAGAAAAAAAATCACAAATTCTAATGGCCTGAGGAGGGAACTGGAATCCACTGGCCCAAGTTTCACAAACACAAGCATGTCTCTTCTCGTCCTTCCTCCCCATGACTAATTAGGAACCTTAGAAACCTCATTATCTATTTCGCCAACTGCGTTGAAAAAAACCACAACAAACCACCGTTCTTTTTTCTGTTTATTTGGCCTTTGAACTACCCTGTTGTGCTCAGGACACATTTTTGTGGTCTTGTCTAGAGACAAAATGGTTTGTTATGGTTTGGTCTTTTGAATGGAAATTGAAGATCCTTTTCGCATCAC
>VZTV01012490.1:0-12115 GCA_013400875.1 Anhinga rufa | reverse complement strand
ATTCTGTGATTCTGTGAAAATGCTTTCTCTGTGATGAAGTAAAAGCCAAATGTTGATCCTCTATTTCAATAAAGAAATATGAGTGATCTTTTTTCATGATGACTTTAATGGATTGATACTAGATAAGTATGTCAGATATCTCATACTTCTCTCTTTGTACAGTGTATGATTGAGTAGTGTTATTACACAATAATATACTTAAGGTGTTTTTATTAGGCTTTTAAAACAATATTCCTTAAATACATAAAATTATTTTGCAAGTATGTAGTCCTCTGGCTCATTCAAGCCTCTCTTTCTCCCAGTGTTTTATCTTTCCTCTAATCATATATGCTAAAGCAGACAAGAATAGAAAATCTCTTGTGCTCAGTACTTTACATGATTTTAACCAGGGAGAGTCTGCACACCAAAGGGTTACAGTATAAGATAGGATAAGATTCTACAGAATAATCAGGAGTTTATTTTAAAGAAGAGCCCTAAATATGTTATTAGGCATGTAATAGATTTTCAAAAGCACCTAAGCAGATTAGGTACCTAACTCCCATTGACTTCAGAATAGTCAGATTTCTTTGGGATCAGTGAAATTGAAAATATGACAAGACAGATGATGCTTGAATTACCAGAGTGGAGTGACATCTCTAATATTGTATCAAAAAGCTGATCTGTTTGGCAGGTGGAGAGTAAAAGTTGGTTGGGCAGAAGTGGAAGATCTGTGGAAACATGGTATAATTTAAAAGATAATTAATGAAATCTGTATGTATAAGGTATGAATCAAAATCTTAGTGCTATTATAAATACACTATTAGGAATACCATGGCAATTGCATAAAGTCAGGATACAGGCCTCCAAAACTGTCTCTTTTATCCAATGTGATATACTTCATGAAAGTTTATGAACAATCACAATAGAGAAAATTAAATCAAAAACAGGAAGAAAAGATTATCACAGGTAACACAAGATGACAATTTCATCTTACTGTAGAGGAGCTAGCTCAAAACTACGGACAAAATGCTACAACAAAAGAGAGGGTTTGGTAAATCTCTGGGTGCACTATTTTGTGGTCTACCAATTTGACATGCTATAGAAATCACGCAAGTAACACCTGAATAAAACCGATCTATCAGACAGAATTTTTTTGGTGGTGTTTTCAGTGAGATTCACAAAAGTATGCCCTTAGCTCCTAAACAGTGTCCAGATGAGACCAGGCTCAGAAAAAAAAGATTTCTCATTTGCTTAAAACTTTCTTCAATGTCAATTGAAACAAGGAAGATTTCCTGTCTTTAAGATCTGACTTCTACAAATTTTCATGAGCATTGGGTCAGACACTGGAAATTTTTCAACTGTGGAATTTTTATTTGATTGAAAAACTACTCACAGCAGTTGGTGTAATCAGTAGGATCTTAAAATTGCAATACGATTTAAAAAAAAAAAAACAAAAAACAAAACCAAAACCAAATTAAATAGCAAGCCAAATCTTCAGGTTTAAATATTTAAAAAAAGATCACTGAGCACTGAGATGACTACCTGACATCCCACAGAGACTACCATCTCTTTCTCTTTACCAGTGGTAGCAATGTCATGTCTCCTTCTGAGCAAGTTTTTCTCTCAGTGTCAAGGTCCATACTCATATGACGTTCATACTAATAATAGATTTCTCTGTGTTTTTTAACTGAAGAAAGTCTCTCTATATATGTGTGTATATAAATCTGGTTGAATATTACTTTAAATTTTTCTCCTTTACAATAGTATTTTTAAAAGCAGACAAACAAAACCCATATAAAAAGGGGCAAAGCCTTCATGGTAAAATACTCAACCTATGAGATATAGGAAACAACTTAATGTCCTGTGTACTAACTCCCAGGTCTACAAATTACATCTTCTCTCTGTCAGAGACATCTGTTATTCTTGCAGAATGGATTAAATAAAAGCTTAGAGCACAGAAACAAATGAGAAATGGGAAAAATGCAGAGTTTTTCTGACAGAAATTGCTCTATTTGGCTTGAAACCAAACCACAGCCTCTTTTTTACTATAGTAGGTCTCATTTGTAAGAAAGCTTCCAGAGTGTAACCTTCAAACAAGATATGGAAAACAGAGGTTCATCCCTACCTCCCGTGTAAATGTGTTCACATTCACGTTGCTAACAGGTCACATCACTGACAAATTTGCCCTAATTCCCTCACTAGTCATGTTCTGTGAATACCTGAGAGATACATGGGAGGCTGGAGGTAGCCATGCTCCTCTTACTTGAAGATCTTTCATGGCATAGCTTTTGCTGGAGCACAAGCAGAATCTAGATTTTGCTTACAGTCTGTCATTTAGAAAACAGGATCCCTGTTTTATGTTGTCACTATTTCCTCTAAATAATATTTGGCTGTGATGTTTGAACATACTCATTAACAGTTTGGACACAGATACCTAAAGTAGAAGAAAATTTTCTTAGAACTACCTTGAATAAAAGCTGTCATAGCTCTAGATTTTGTTTCACATGACTTCCTCTCCCCACTCCCCTACCCTCCCAGGAAACAATAGGAATTTGGTCATTCATCTGAGATTTCGTTAGATCTTACTGAGCTATAAAAATCTGTAAAGCCTATACAAATGGCCATGGCACCTGCACAGGTCATCTGTACAGCTCAAGTACGTTAAGAGTGATGTATCTCAGGCTTTAGCTTTTGAAGCAGCAGCTGTGAATTTAGTGTATTTGAGCAAAATAATTAAAATACAGTTCTTGCAACAACACTCTGCAATGATGAAGTTAATTTTTATTGGGGGAAAAAAGACAAAGTGGCCCAACATATAGTACAGGGAAGCAGATGGATTTCATCTTGGCAAGTATAAGGTGTTCTTCTATGATTTATATACTCTTTCTTGCCTATTTTTCTATACTGAAAGGTACCATCCACATTTTCACTGGTAAAAGCATTCACTTGAGGGAAAGGGATTCCCCAAATTTTCCTATTCTGTCAATTCCTTAACCAGCCAACCAGTATTAACAAATTCTTAAACACCAGGAGAACTCCACTTTGGGGCATTCAATAGATTTTTTGTATCCCTTTCTTCATCTCTCCCATACCTTTACCAGGCATGGCATCAAGACTTTTCAATAGTTTCTTTGCTTATTTTATTAAAATTTTTCTTTAAAAAATTATCCTGATCTAGCTATAAAATTATGTGTTGGTAGATCACATTTCTTTGTAACTTTTTTATTTTATCTTCTGGTTAATTACCTATCTGGAGCAGACAGTTAAGTGACCAAACAAATATGCTTTCATACTTCATGGTACCCCAGCTGAGAGAAATACAGATAATAGCTGTTTAAAAGTTTAGAGATCAGACACAGTTTTCTAGAGTAGATATTCTGCTATCAAAGACAGAAATTAGAAAGATGTATAGGTTTTTCTTTACAGTTAATTAAGCATGTACAAGGTTTTGTTCTGGTTTCGTTTATTGTCTTGGTTTTGTCTCAGGAAAATCAATACAGTTGCATGATGAAAATTTGTTCACTGGTACATTTGTGGTTTTGCTCCTCCCTTTCACTCTTCTGTATGAAATATGGCCACATTTTTCATTATTCATTTCAGGTCCTTCAGGCTTCAGAATAGCTCTCTGATGCAACAATTAATAGTCAATTTAAATATAAATATCAGGCCATCCCCAGTTTTGGCTAGAATCATCGATTTCATTTCCTAATGACAGAAGAATTAAGTAGTAGGCCCTAAGTAGGAATGCAGGCAACCATGTGAAACCATGTGCCAAATTGATATTTCAGCAACTCTGGTAACTTATTAGGATGACGGCCATGGGATGTCACAGAGCTGAATGATAAATCATCAGTCTGCTCCTTTCCTACTTCTTTAAAATTATTTTTCTATTGCAAAATTAATTAGCATTTGTGTTGACATTGTCATCTTTAGTAATGTTTAAATTAAGAAATTTGCAATGTTACTAAATATGAAAAAGTAAAACATCATCTTGTACAATAAACAGGCAGATAAAGGGGGCTGGAATCCACTTCACATAGAGCCAACCCAAGTCTGACACATCATTTAAACTCACTCATGGCAGGATACAGAACTTAAGTACCACATAGGCCTATAAATAAGGAGAATTGCACAAAGGAGGAATAAATTAGAAAAGTAGGTTTAGAATTGCAGGCCTAAAAGCACAAAATGCCAATAGAAGTGGAACAAATACATATGAAGGCTGAAATAAGCTTCTGGTTGCCATGAGGATTTTGGGAAGAAAGGGTAGAAACACAAAGTAGTCATGAACCTCCTGTAAAATATTCATGGTTGTATGTGTTTTCAAGTGATTAAAAAGGGTCAGTGAGACTTTAATAAGAAAACCAATGTCAGTTATGCATATAGGTTAGATTTTATGTTTTCAAATGAACAGAGAAATTATTGAAATTAATTAACAGCTCTGCCATTAAATTTTCTCCCATTACACTCAGTAGCAGTTTTATCCCTTGCCGTGGTTTAGCCCCAGTCAGCAACTAAGCACCACGCAGCCGCTCGCTCACTCCCCCAACCCCTGTGGGATGGGGGAGAGAATTGGGAGAGCAAAAGCAAGAAAACTCCTGGGTTGAGATAAGAAGTTTACTAATTAAAATAAAATAGTAATAATAACAACAGCAATAATAATAATAATGTCAATAATAATGTTGTTATTATTGTTGTTGTTGTTGTTATTGAGAGAAATGAAGCCCAAAAAAAGAAAACAAAGAAACAAACCAAAAAAACCACCACAAGTGATGCAACCGCTCACCACCTGCCGACTGACGCTGCCGGTCCCCGAGCTGCGATTGCTACCTCCCTGGCCAATTCCCCGCCCCTCCCCCCCGTTAATATGCTGGGCATGACATCATATGATATGGAATATCCCTCTGGCCCGTTTGAATCAGCTCTCTTGGCTGTGCCCCCTCCCTTCCCGGCTTCTTGTGCACCCGGCAGAGCATGAGAGGCTGGAAAAGTCCTTGACTAGTTCAGCACTACCTAACAAAAACTAAAACATCAGTGTGTTATCAGTATTATTCTCATACTAAGTCCAAAACACAGCACTGTACAAGCTACAGTGAAGAAAATTAACTCTGTCCCAGCTAAAACTATAACACCCTGATTTTAGAAGGACTCAAAATATCATCTTCCTTCCTTCCTGACAAATATCACTGATCCAATGCAGTCTTAACAGAAGTTGACATTTTTCTCCCATCCTTGTAGTGCACTAAATATTGACAGAACTGTAGATATTTCAGCTAGTAAAATCCAACTTGCATATACTTCACCGTAATCCCTTAGCCTAGATTTTGTTCCAGAAAACTACTACAGAAGGTTTTTTTTCCATTTCTTTTTGCTTGACCAAAAGACGTAGGCTTTTCATATTGTCTTGAATATCAAACAAGGTGGGAATGCTCCCTGGTAGCAATCGTGCAGCTCTATTCCAACCTTGTACACCTTGTAAAATAGTCATTAGAGTACCTTTTCTACTAAAAGTAATAAAATATACCAGTTAAGAAGTTCAAACTTTCAGGCACTTTTTCAAAGGCTGAAAAATACAGTTGGAGCTGATGATCCCTGTGTGAGTTAAAAAGACACTTGTATTAATAAAAGAGATACCTAATGCATCCAAAATAGCTGAAGCTATTTGAGACATTCTTTCTTCAGATACTGTAATGGCTGTATAAAAATTTAGTCTGAGTAGTAGAAAACTTTAAAATTTTCAGAGACATAAACCCTATAATTTATTATGAGTGAGGTAATTCTAAATAAACAGAATTAATCAAAATGTGAACAAAAGAACGGGAGACTTAACCTTACTAAAAGGTCAAATTCTACCCTTCATTCTACATGAACTTTGAAGGAATGCTCATGGGCAGAGTTTAGGCCCTCATGTACATAGTACAAAGTTAGCAGATATATATTGAACCTATGACTCTGTAAAGAGATTTCAAAGTCGTGTGTGTTAACTATGCTGCATCGGGAATAGGCCTTTGTGAAAGAACTCAAGGGGATTGAAAGTAATTCGCTGTTGGAGATAATGATAGTCCTAAGGATTTCTGACAGTTTAAGGTGACATGACTGAAATAATTTATTAACATATAACTTACAGCTACATTGATGAAAATAATTTAAGTGTGGAATTATATGGATAGTTGCTGGTGCTCTGATATTAAGTTTATTCAATTTTCCTTTGCAACCTACCATTTTCAGTTGTGTATCATATTGCCAGACTTCAAGACTGTGGATTGAGTAAATTGATACTTGTCTTAAAATTATTTTTTTATTATTATTAGTTTTATAGTTCAGCAAAACTGTAAGGGATTTTAATTTTGTTATGTTTGGGGGAGCAAGGTTAGCAACAGATGCTGTAGGTCGCTCTATCTGGGTTTTTGTTTGTTTGTTTTTCCATTACTCTTTAGAAAAGGTCTCTTGTGAAAAGTGTATCATATTTGGCAGGAAAAGGTCTGCAGTCCAAATGGTGCCTTACGAGAAATCCTTCTCTACCCAGCTTTATTTAAACTGGAAATTGCAGTTTGAAAAACAAAACCAAAACCAAACAAAAACAAAAACACCCAAACAAACAAAAAAACACCCACAAAAAAAAACAAACACACAAAGAAACAAATAAACAAAAAAAGCAACCCCAGACCTCTCAAAACCAGAAACCCAACCAAAAAATAACACACAGGGAGGGGACAGTTGCTCTTGTGTATTGAGTATGAGTGTTTAAAGTGTTCCAACACTGATTTTTGAGATGAATGTTCAGTTTCCTCATACATGTGGGAGGAGTTAAGACCCACATCCTGGGAAAATGCTTTAGGCAAAAAGCTTTGAACAGTTTTTGTGTAGGAAACTAGATAAGAAGAAGAAATTAATATCTCCATTTGAAACTCTTCCATTGTGCAATGAAAATGAGCATAATTTTCTAGTCTACTGTGCAGGATACTCAATAAATGGAGGTTTGTAGGTCCCAATCCCCAGTTCAAAGCCTGGTTATGTAGTTTAGTGAATTATTTTTTCATATAAAATACATGGCCAGTTGCTGCAGCCTAGACATATTTGTTGGTTCTTGCCAGAGCAGCAGCAGCTGGTAATCAATCCCCTCTGATACTGAGAAAAAGAGAACGTGGGATTCATCCAGTATATAAGTAAATCCTATGGCAGCCTGAAAGCCATTGAATATAAAGGAATTATGGAACTCTATTTCCATACAAAACCTATAACGAAGTGGTATTGTCATTATGGGGCTTTAGGGACGATGAGGGAGAGAGAAATAAAAGGAGAGGTTTTGGACTCTGATTGTCCCAAGAGGCAACCAGAGGCTAGCGGGCAGGTAAGCAGGGTTTCAGGATTTCAGCCTTGGGCACTTAGACGCATTAGTTTGAGGGATTTAAATATTTATTTTCCTGATAAGTCCCACTTTAACTTCCTAAGAAATGGTTCCATGTAAGCAGTTAGAAATTTAAGTCTCATTGATTTTAATGGGAATGAAGTTTCTATATTCCTGTCTGTGCTGAGGTGACCATCAGCTTCTGGTTTTCCTTCCCTTTTGGAGAAGTCCTGCTTTTGCTCCTCCCTGACACACACATTGTGAACCTTACTGAAGTTATTAAGTCATTTGCCTCTGAAATGGAAATCAGAATGGAAGTGTAATGTCATGATACTCTTTTTCACACACTTATGTCTCATCTGAAACTGTATATTCACTTGTTCATTATCATCCATTCACAGCAAATGAAATTAGATGAGTTAGGTTTTTGGTCTCCAGTATCTTAAATTTTATTTAATATAGTGGTGTTACTCAAAGGCTCTGGGTGTACTTTAGGATGCTCACTATCTTGCAATGTTTAACATTAGCAGAGATTCACTTGTTTGCAGAGCTGAAAACCTTTATTGACAGATAGTAATGACATTAAGACTTTCTTTTTAAAAAATGCATGCAGTCAATGTGTTTTAGCAACATAGTGTATCAATCAAAGCCATACACAAATTTAGGTTCAGCTGAAATAACACCACCCTTAGAGCACAAATTCTTCTTTAAAATATAAAGAAACCAAAGGAAAGTTCTTTGTAGAGATCCATGCATTGATTTAAGGAGAACCTTTAAGTTGCGATGGTGTTTTACTTGCTATGTATTCTTATCAAGATGAAGTAGTACAAAGAATTTGTTTTTCTTTTATTGCTTTTTTTTTATTTTAAGTCCCCACCAGAGACCAAGGTGAATATTTCTAATATCATATAGTATGATTTTGTTATGGGACAATCGTGTGGTAAGAATTGTATAATATGTGACAAGCCTAACTAGGTATTAGACAAGATCTTATGCTGTTAGTAGAAACCTATTACCTTATGATACTACAGACTTATATCCTGTTATTAGTATAATATTTCTTACCATGGATTCTTTCTTTGACAGAAATATCACAGCCTGTACTTAAGGCTGTCTTCTGCTATCATAAACATTCATTTGATCACACATTTAATCAAGCAGGAAAACATGGTTACAGCATATCTTGTAGGTCACTGTGCAGGGATTCCAATTAAATACTTGCTTCTTACATTGAAGGGGGTCTTTAGATAAATTAAAACCACAACCCATAATTGGAATGATGGAATATGGCACTTTCTTTAGTGTCACTTCTGTTTTTTAAGCAATGTCTATCTAAGATAAATTATATATATAAATAAGGGATTGAGTTCTAAGTCATATACCTCCTGTTAAAGTTTCCTTCCTATTGGCCAGAAAAAAAAAGACGTATATTTTTTTCTCTGTTTTGGTTCAAGGAACTTCCTTTCTTTCAGCAGAGCTGCATAGCTTTTAAAAAAAGGTGCTTTTTAATCCCTTCCTGTTTTCCACATCTCCATCCTTGTCTATGACTTAATGATTACAGCACACTTCTGAGAAGCAGTAGAGATGGGTTCAAATCCTGGCAGACTGCAGTGAGAATAAAATCAAGTCTTCCACCTCCTAGAAAAGTGCACTAACCACTAAGCTATTATGAACATAAGCTGGTGGTAGTAGCACTGTTTGAAAAGAAAGCAGCAGCTACTACAGTATTGTGTAAAGTGCTTGATTTTTTGTTTCTATGTGTTAGGGATTCTCTGAAAAGCATTACATGGTCAAGCCCCTGAGGGGACTCACACAGAAAAGTGTTAGTTTCTGAACTCTGGTCAGGCACAGATGTTTATATGACAACACATATCTCAGCAAAGTTTGAAGGACCTACAGCTATGTTCAGGACAAAAAGTTTTAGGCACTTAAGGAGTGCTTAAAATTCAGATTAAAAAATAGATAAAAATTAATTGTTACGAAAATTAGATGTCACTAACCTCAGGTGGATGTTTGAGTTTTCAAGATCACAGCTTTTGACATAGAATACTATATTCTATCTAGCTAATTCAGCGTCTATATACATAGGAGGAAGGGAAAGGGGGCTGGTGGGGTTAAATCTGTGCCATTGTTTGATTCTGGAAACAGATTCAAATTGCTTGCAAAAGTTTTTCCTGAAGTTAGCTAAACTCTCAGATTTCATGACCCAGCTCGTAACTTGATGGAATAAACCTTTTCTGTGTATTTTATTAATTTGATTAAAGTGGCTAATCAAGCAAATATTCACCTAAACAAGCAAATTAGTACAATTAATTAATCTAATTATAGACAAAACAATTTTAATCGAGGTCACAGTGAAGACCGAGCCAATAAATGACCATTTTCAAATATCTGAATCTTCAGATAGAACAGGTAATCACTGAATCATGGGTTTGACATGAGATGAGGTTATTTTATACTAAGCTTGCTTCAGGAAATAGAATACAGAGTCTTTAAAACTGGGGAACAAGCAGTTCCAGCCACTGCAGTTACAATTTCCTACTACAGAAAAAAGCAAAGAAATATGCAAGAGGTATGTGTTCTTTTTTTAAGTGTCTGCTCTGAGCTAATCTACTTGACAAAGGTTTTAGATTCTTAATCAAAGAAATTGTCTACTCTTTCTAGCTGCACTAGTTAGTCATTAAAATATTATTTCCTTCTAAAAATGTTTATTTTAAGTAAAATATTTTTTAATTCCTGTGTCTATGATTTATTTATTAGCAGATAAATATATTTTGGAAAACTATATATGGTGTTTTTCTCCTACATACCTGCATTTGTGCATAGCTACACAAAAAATCCCTGATTAATGTAAAATTTAAGCTTCTTCTGCTTTGTTTCTATAAAGAACATGAATTCAGCTCGTTGATGTTGAAAATCTGTGCATGGAATTTTGATTGGAACTCCTAGAAAAGGTCTTCGGTAACAGCCAGGATATCGATACAGACAAGACAAGTCTTTTATCTGTTTCTCCTCTTGATGTTATGCCAAAAGAGGGAAGAGGCACACAGATATTGTCATGGGGAACAAGGGTGGGGTTGTTACCAGAAGATAATCACACCATGCAGCAACATGTCATCTCAAGTTTATTGACTTGGCAGGACAGGGAATAGCAGTAGCAGGGGAATAGCCATTCCTGTTTCCTAATGCACAAGCACACATGCAAATCAGAATTCCAGCTCCTCTGGGGCAGTTTGGCCCAGCACAACTTGATTCAGGGGAGCAGGACACTGCCCTTCTGAGGTGTCAGGTCTGCGGCTGGCAGTTCTCCCCTTGTACATAGCAGTTCTTCCTCAGGCACTGGCTTCCACAGATATCCCTGAATTCTGCCTCGCTCTTTTGAACTATTTATTAACTCTTTTTAATTTATTAACTCTTTTTAATTATCTATTGATTTCTGTGGTAGTTTGTCAGCATTAAGCTACCAATGGCTTGGTAGTTCTGCACCACCAGGCCAATCTGAAGTTGCCATGGTGGTTTTTATCACCCTCTGGCTTCCACCAAAAATGTCACAAAAAGAAAATGTTACCTTTGTTATTCAGCTCCTTTGAGATGAATCTGGTTGGTTTGAGCTCAGCAGCTGCAGTCCTTCATCTGGGTAGCAGCCCCAGGTAGGTTACACCCAGGGGCGCTGCTATCCAGAGAATTCCCTTCTGTTATTCCAGTGAGAAATCCAGGTTTATCATTTCAAGGTTTAGGGACACCAGGCTGCAGCCTGTCTAGCTCTTGGGAGATAGTTCTATTTAACAGAATGTACATATGATAGTTCTATTTAACAGAATGTACATATGATCTGGGCAAACAGTATCATATATAGCAAAATGATGACTACTTTTACCAGCAGTCCCCTAAGCCAGATGGCAGACAATCCCTGAATGAACAGGGGTTGCATAATTCTTTTCATGCAGGCTTCTTCTTCCTATGTGTCAGGACAATGCAAAATCACAGTTACCTTCCCTACTTCACAGGAAAACTAATTATTCAACACTTGATAGCACCTACTTTGATAGAAAAAAAAAAAACAAACAACATATTCCATTTCTCCACTTTACATATGTATTATTTTTTCTTCAATAATTTGCAAATTCAGACTTAGTAAATGCAGAAGACATTTAGGACAGTAAAGTAAAGGTATATACCTAGATTTTCTAGGTATGAGCAGAGTTGGAAATCTATTTCAAAGAAATTCAAGAAAACCTGTTAAAATGCTGAAATAATTTTTTTCTGAAGTATTTAAACATCTCAAAGGTACTGTTTCTATTTCTTAGCATTGTATTAGAAATTCCCTCTAGTAATCTTCTGTTTATTAAGATACTAAGGGAACCGACCAGGAAGGGTGCTTTCCTTGACTTGCTGCTTATTAACAGAGAGGGCCTTGTGGGTGAAGTGGAGATCAGGGGCCGCCTTGGCCACAGTGACCATGAAACAGTCAAGTTTATAATCTATGGTGACAGAAGAAAAGCTGCAGCAAGACCTCAATGCTGGGCATGAGGAGAGCAGACTTGAGGTTGCTCAGGGAACTGCTTAGTAAGGTCCCCTGGTAAAAAGTTTTTGAAGGTGCTGGGGTCCATCACTGCTGGTCACTTTTTAAGTACCACCTCCTAAAAGCACAGGAGCAAGCAATTCCAAAGTGTAGGAAGCCAAGCAGACAAGGCAGAAGTCTGGCTTGGCTGAGCAGGGACATTCTTCTAGAAAACAGGAGAAAAAAAAAGTATATGACCAGTGCAAGCAAGGTCAGGCAACATGGGA
>VZTV01012488.1:0-13453 GCA_013400875.1 Anhinga rufa | reverse complement strand
AACTGGTTTGAAAATATGCCACATCCATGCACAGTTTTGGACTATTACCTTTAGGTGACCAGATATTCTTTCTATAATATTCACATGTTCTTATGTTTAAACTATATTCACAAATGTGATCTGTGATCATCTTTCAGCTGGTACATTAGTGCTAAAAATTGCACATGTCAAGGCAGATGGTCAAACATTGCAGGGCTTGCTACTGTAGATTGGTGCTCAGTACATTTGACATGAAACACCTATTTCAGCTTATCCTGAGGTTTTCTTGCCCAGTGGCTTTGCAGGTGGGGTGGTGGGGAGGGGTGGAGTTTGGGGTGGAAGAAACAGCCTGACATACTGGATGACATCCAATGGAGGGCCACCACGATGGTCAGGGGGTCACAGCACAGGATGTTTGAGGGGAGGCTGGGAGAGCTGGGGCTGTTCAGCCTGGGAAGGGAAGGCTCAGAGGGGATGTACTCATTGTCCACAGCTGGTGGTTACAGAGAAGGCAGAGCCAGGCTTTTCTCAGGGGTGCACAGCAAAAGGACAACAGGCAATGGGCACAAGTTTAAGCAATTAGACATATGGAGAACACTACTCCATAAAAGTGGTCATACACTGGAACCAGTGCCCAGAAAGCTCATGTGATCTCCAGCCTTGGAAATATTCAAAACTCATCTGAACAGGAACATGAGCAACCTAGTCTTAACTTTGAATTTGTCCCTTTTTGAGTAGTGGGGGTAAGATCGGACAATCTCCAAAAGTCCCTTTCAACCTACATAATTCTATGATTGTATGATTCTCTCTATATAAGGATTTAAATGCACATAAATTTTTGGCAGGCTTTGGCAAGGCATTTTCTGGTGACATTTGCGTATGGATGTTCTCATTTGCATATACAGAAATTCCTGGGTCTTAAGCAGTATGCAGGTTCTAAAATTTCTTTTTTTCTATTTTAACTGTGTTCTCTGTCATCACAATGAGAAATAATAGCAGGCAAAAACCATTTCCTTTTATTGATGCTGAGATACAGAATGGTATTTTCCCTTAAAATAAGAATATCTTTTCCTCTAAAACCACTAAGTCTGAATATATGTTCCTACATGACTATATCTCTAAAATTATAGAAGAGAAAAATATAAGCAAGCCTTATGCTGGACGATTCAAGAAAGTAATTAAAAATAAATCTTTTTGTTTCCACAGATGGATTATAATAAACCCATAACTCAGTTTCATGTGTCTTGACCTAAGGATGCATTAACTTGTTCAGAACAGTAGTACTTTTCTAAGTATCACAGGTTCAGTATATCTCATTTCTCTTTTTCTGTAAACACACACGAAGAAAACCCATTAAATGTTTTGGATTTAGCCAATACATTTGGAGATCTATTTTTCTGTTTCCTATGAACTCTTTGCCCAAACTGAGAAGTATTTCTCAGTGGCTCAGACAGTAAACACTATAAAGAGAGAGATTTTTGAGAGCCTTAGAAAGCAAGAACACAGCAGTCCTGTCTCTGACTGATGGTCCAGCGATGCTAGGATACTGCCTTCAACAGCAGCCAGAAGCAGGCATCTAAAGCAGAGTGTAACGGGAGCCTCCACCAATTTGCAGCTCAGGGACTTTCTCAGCCTGAGGTGCTTTCTGTGTAGTCAGTAACCTCCAGAGACTGGAGTGCTAAGGGCCAGCTCAGTCCATAATTCTTATGTATGAAGTCAGGACAGCTGATTTTTGATATAACCAATTTTCCTATTTTACTGCCCAGTTCTTCAGCCATGCAACATCATTCTGCAATTCTGCACAATCAGCTTTCATCTTTACTACTCTGAAGAATTTAATATCATCAGTACATATTTGTCAATAGTCTATATTCACCCAATTTTACAGAGGATTATTCATAAATTAATTCATAACTTCATAGGTTGAACTGCACAGGTCTCAGCACAAAGCATTCTGGACCTTTACGGGTAACCGCTCTCCTCTGGGAGAACTGACTATTTTTACCCTATGTTACCTATCTTTCAAACAACTACTTACCCTTACAAGGGCCTCCTCTTTTATCCTTGGCTGCCTAGTTTCCAAAAGGGACCTTTTTGGGGGGAACTCAACAAAGGGAGGTGCTGATCTCTTCTCCCTGGTATCCAGTGATGGGATGCATGGAAATGGCTCCAAGCTGCATCAGGGGAGGTTCAGACTGGACATTAGGAAGCATTTATTTACAGAGAGGGTGGTCAAACACTGGAACAGGCTTCCTAGAGAGGTGGTCAATGCCCCAACCCTGCTAATGTTGGGCATTTGGACAATGCCCTTAATAACATGCTTTAAATTTTCATCAGCCCTGAAGTGGTCCAGCAGTTAGACTAGATGATCCTTGTAGGTCCCTTCCAACTCAACTATTCTATTCTAAATTCTATTCTATTCTAAACTTTGTCAAAAGACTTGGAAATTTATGTGGATGGTATCAACCAGGTCTGCTGCAGCTACATGAAAAGAAGACCAATAGGAGGCACACCTTCCCACTGCAAAAGACAGAGTGACTCTTCCTCCATACATAATATTCATCCTTCTTTCCATGTATTCTACTCCATTACTGTTTCAACAGTACAGATGGCTGCCTCTCATCAGATTTTCCCTAGTCCCCTTAAAAATCAGCATCCTATTTACTTCCTTACAAACCACAGAAAACAAGGAGTCCTGCAAGAGAGGCTTTACACCACAGCTAGTAGCTCAGCTGCTTCAGTCCCGCGTTTCTCTGGGATGCTGGGGCAAATAACAACTCATCCAGTGACTTGCGGATGTTCATTTGTCTCGTTGTTCCTAAATGATCACCGATACTGATCTAAGTTCCATTTGTACTGAAGTCAGTGTGGGTTTTAATACTGATGCCAAAAAGACAGAATTTTGCATATTTTCCTTATTTTGTTCTAATCCATTTTGTCAAAAGTCAGTCACACAGTTTTGGTGACTCAAAAGTTCAAAGTTGAGCTAGGTGCAAATCATATTATATTCTAAAGCTGTTTAAATGTCTCACTCCTATTTGTAAGAAAGAGAACAGATATGAACATGATGTCTTTAGATGAGCTACATAATTTCCATAGGCATAAATATTTTCTAAATTAAAATATCCATTCAAGCAGACCTGTTGCTATACACATACTCCATGCTTAAACAATGATGGAGTCCCAGCTGCATAGTTCTGCCCTTGTCTTAAGGCACCCAATTATCTGCAGTTCTACATACATTTAGGATTGTTCAGCCAATGCAACATAATTGAATAACCCAACACCGCAGAAATGCTGCTGTAAGTGAACACCAGTGAATTACACTTCATACAGTACGGTCATCCTCTGTAAGTATTTAGCACAAAAGCACATGAAATAAAAGTATCTGAAAAAATAGAATGTTTCATCCATTGGTGCAATCTTCTCCCACGGTTAGCACATTTCAACTGATGCGCAGTAACTTACAGTGTCATGGTAACATGTTCATGGATTCACTTTCTTTAGCAAGAGATCAGCTGCAGACCAAGGAATGGATACCAATAGACCAGTATAATCCTGATCTATATCTACAGAGTGGAGAAAATAATGGGTTCGCTGTTTCAAGGACTGAAAGTTTTTGTGCAGCAATATGAAAATTTAAGTAGATCCATTATATATCCCTATGGATTTAAAAAGGATGCACTTCCTTACCTCTGGAATAATTCTTGGGCTCAAAAAATGTCTCTTCCTCTAATGTGTCTTTCTGGCAACGAGGCCAGCTTTTTATCATTGCCCTAATGTTGTCAATTACTTTCAGTTAATGCCAGATCCTTCTCATTAATGTCAAGAAAACATAAGCTCCTCTTTCTCCCCGAATTCCCCTTACAGAGGCAGGTTTTGCCTGTAGTGGAACATGTGCCCAAATGCAGTCTGTGGGAATTGCTATGTGAGGCTGTAACCACACTGGCTGCCTAATGCTCGTGCTGATTAAGACCTGAGTGGACAAAGAAAAGAAGTTTCATCACTGTTTGCCCTTTTTCTAGCTCAAGGTAGGGATTAGGAATTGTGAACTTTTTTTTCCATTGTAATTCCATTATAATCCTATCAGCATTTGTATTTTTGCACTGCTAAGTGCCTTCATTGAGCACTACCTTAGACAATACACTGAAACCCAGCATTCAGCCAGTGCAGCGTGAGTGTCTGTGCAGGGACCTGCCCGCACCTCTGCCCAGCTGTAGCAGTCCCTGCAGATCCACTCTGGCAGCCCATCACTTCACTCAAACCCTCACCTCACAACGCCTGCGACATCTCTCCCAGCTGCAAATCCTTCCCACTACTCATCAGCAAGCCTCGAACCAAATTTGTCAGAAGCTTTTCTACATAAATCTGTGACAGAGGAGCCTCTGATGTCGGGAGGGTGGGGACAGCATATTTATTGCTTTTGTAGGGAGGGCAAAGGGGAAACTCAGATTATTAAAGTTTGGTTTTCACCGTTGATCAGGAGGGGAAAAAATAGGACTAAGAGAAATAGCTTTACAAAGCGTTTAAGCTGCCCACCCACGGCATGTACTCAGCATGTGTATTCAGGTCAGCATGTTATTTCCTATGAGTCACGTTCAGCTGTGCCTTAGCTGCGTATTTTAGTCAGAGCAATCCTAGCTGAAGTCTGTGCTGTGAGGAGGCTGGTGGTGTCCAAATTTGTTCTAGTACCCTGGAATTTGCTCCTTTGAGTGTGGTGACTCAGTATAACCCTACAGAATGGAACTGTTTCTGTGTACCATTCCCACTGAGCTAATGAAATAGTTAAACCCCCCATCTGTGGTACAGCATAGCAACACGATTGTTATACAATTAATAATACAATATCAAGGTGGGTGACACAGCTCAGATTCAGCTACACCAGCATTAACGAGCTAGAGCATTTTGCTGAGGGAAAAAGCCAAGGCTTCTTTTCCTAATGCAGTTCTCTTGCCTGCTTTGAGTTCCTTATTATGCTCATCTCAGCTAGCAGCATGACTACAATTTTTGACTATTTACAAATGTGGGACAGCTGCCTGACTGTATAGTCACAGAGCTGCTCACAGGAGAGACCGCTCTGCCCACAGAGGGGTGACTGCTCACCTGTCCTTGCTCTAACACCACTAGCACCTCTCAGCCTCTGGTGGTTCACTGAGAGCCATGGNCCCAGCCTCCCTCAGCAGGGTAACTAACACCTGTGTTGTTAGATCTTCAAGAGAAACAGAGGCTCCAACTCCAAAAATACCCAGTGAAAACCCCATGGTTTTGCCCCCCCTCTCTAGCCTAGCCTGTCCTGGTCTCGTGAGCACTATAGAGCATGCTTTGCAGAAAATTATCTGCTTAGGTGAGTTTTCTGGATATCTAAGGCTTGTCCAGACCTTTGAAAACCCATGCCTAAGGACTTCAGCGCTGTTGGTGTTGCAGCAGCATGTTGCATTAACACTTGTTTGTCATAGTTAAGAGACATTTATTACAGTATTACAGTTCATAAATACAGTCTGTACTGCATGTCAAGGTGATGGGTGCCACAGCCCCAGGGGACAAGGAAGCACCAAAATTTCTTCCACAGTAAGTGGAGGAGGAGAAAAGCCAGGAATAGCAGAGCAGAGCCAAGGGGAAGACCAGGAAGTCTACAGGATGGGAGGTTTTGTTTCCCTTGTGACCAGAGAGCTGATGCCTGCCACTGCAGGGTCGAGTCCCTTAACCAGCCTTGACTGCATACATGGACAGGACCAGCAGAATGACTACCCACACCCAGCAACCGCTTCACCAGAGGCAGAACACATTACTGAGTTTGCATTAAACAGGTAGTCTCATCGCTTGGGATTACAATTAACTCTGGAAGGAGATCCAAGAAGTTGTAAAAGTTTAAAGGGGTGCCTGTCACATAATGCTCTCTTCAACTTAAATTATATCCAAAATCTGGAGCATATGCTTAATAAGTAAGAGCAGAATTAATCCCCTAGCTGTCAGCACAACTGCTCTGAAATAGTGACTTACATCAAATTACATTTCTTTTTAAAGCCTGGTTGCAATCAGTTAGCTTCTGCCCTGGCTACACTGACAGGAACCACAGCTGTGATGTGAGATTGCATATACAGCACTACAGGGGTATTTACATCAACTCACTCAGCTACCTAAAATGGCAGGCTAGTCTCCTTATATTGTCCATGGTGAGACATAAGCTCCCCCAGAGGGTAATTCAGAGTTTAATCTGGGCATACTGGATTGCCCACTGAAGGAGCCTGTCCTCAGTAGGGAGTCAGACCCCTTCACTTGTGTTAAAACAGTTAAAGCTGGATGGAGTCAATACCTCCAAACTCACAGACAGTGGTACAAAAGGATAGCACGCAACCAACATTCACCAGCCCTTTGCGCCCGAGAAAGGGCATGGGAAATTTTCCACCTTTAATGCAATCCTATTCCCAACAGCACAGGTCAGATCCATTTCTGTTTGATCCTCACTCCCAGCATCCCAGCTGCCACCACTAACTGGCCAAGCCATACCACAGCAATGAAAGCTGGGTAAGAGACTTCACAGGCTTGGTGTGAGGTTTTTCAGGGAACCTCTAATACCTCCTAATAAGGGAAGTTATGTTAGGAGGAGCTACAAGAAAGTATAAGCTCATACCTTTGTAAGGTATTAATAATGTTGTGTTTCCTAAGACATTGTAAGACTGAGGCAATCTAACCATCTAAGAAAAGCCTTTCTTATTTTTCTTGCCTTTGTCTTCTAGATGAAAGGAATTTATTTTTCTGGCTTCTTGTGTATTTCCATACCAAGGCCTGTGGAATATAAGTGCATGAGTTTTATTAGCTCTATTTCCTCAAATGCAGGTCAGTAGCAAAAGATGATATCCCTTAATGCTATTTTCTTGAGTTAATATTGCAGTAAAGTAACAGAATTTTAACCCAGGAAATACTTCCCACATCAAGCTCATATAACATTTTAGGCCTACAATCCTCAAAATGGAACTGATGAAAAAAAGAACAGTCAGTCCAAAGCAATTATTAGTCACAATCACTTTTTGTATTTAGGTGTATCAATTCAGCTTTGTGTTCATTCCTAGTGTTGTAAAACCACATCTTGTGGCTGACTTGGCCCACTCTGTTCTTCTGCACACTGATATTACCCCAGTGAAATGCGATTTTTTCCGGTAAGGCCTGCTGAGGTCCGTGGTAACTTTTCCTAATGCATGAAGTGAAGCTGGTGGGGGCAGCCTCTCTCCCCCACAGTCACACCAGACTACTTTAGATATAATGCCTACATGGGGGAGCGACTCAAGTGATTCATATTGAAAAATCTATCTCATGATTTTTGTCAAATACATTTTTTATTAAACCCCCTCTAGATGCAGCTGACTGGTACTTTTAATAATGTATTCAGGTTTTCTCCCATCAATCATCAACCAAATTACTCTTTTTTTTTTTCATTATTATTAAAAGATCAGCTCCACCATGCAGTACTAATTAGGGAGGAGGATTGACTGAAAGGCAGCATTTCATTGAACAATCAGGATTCCCAGTTTTTGCCAGGTTAAGGCAGGCTTCTGCCATTATTTTTACATAACCTAGCCCTTAGAGATAGAAGCAACATCCTGCAGAGAATAGAAACGACTTGCTTAGGAATACATCTATAAACCTGACAAGAATCAGCACCCAGAGACTGCTCCAACTCCTGTCCGCAGTCTTTAAAGTTTTCAGCTGAACTATAGTGAAAATGAGTTTCTGCAGTGCTGGATCCTAACCAGAGAGAAGAGCGGGTACTGCGGGTTTTCAGTCAGGAATCTTCAACAAAAAGCAACAACAAAAAAACCTCCCTTGCTTTTATTTGATAAAAGAGCTTGTAGGAACTGCCTGTGTGAGGAGGGTAAGAAATGTGTTATTTTTCCTGGCATTGGGAATATAAATGAAAACTTACAGTGGGCAGTTTCGCTAATAGGAACTGATTTCATGTTAGAAGTGGTTTCAGTGCCATCCTGGGAATGCTAGCTGGGGAGGACTCACCCACTGCAGCTGACCCCACACCTAACCTGAAGGTGCAAAAAGGATAAGCTAAGGGGCTCAGACTGGGCATGGATACCCAGCACCTTCCCTCTCCCTCAAAAGTGAGAAAGCTGAAGTTGAAATCTGGGTGTCTGGCTAGAAATCACACAGCAGCAGTATCTTTGCAGCAGACTGAAGTAACCCTGAAAGAGACATGCCCACTCCTTGTGGTATGTATCATTCTGCTTTTACAATAAGGGTTAGAAATGGGCCCAAGATAAAAAATCTTTTTATCAGTTTGGCCTGCCCAGTGGGTAAGGACCTAGATTTACCACTAGCTGGAGAAGATGAAGTTAGACAAAATAAACTCCTGGGCAAGATTTGTTCCCTTCAAGGCATCTGGACTTGAAGCTGGTTGGGAGGAGGTCTGCGGGGTGAAGGAGTGATTTCCCAATGAAATGGCTCCTGCCAAACATAGAGGTCACCAGAGGAGCTGCACCAGCTACAGGAGTATCCAGCAGCCTCTTCTGAAGTGGAAGTAGACTAGAGGAGCAAGACAAAAATAGATCTTTCTGGGAAATAAGGTGAGTTCATAAGGACATCTTGCATTATTTCATAAGGACCAAGGAGCTGAAGGAGTAGCCAGATTAGGCCCATAACACCCATCAGCTGCACTCAGTCCTAACAGCACTCTGAAAAGCCACTCAGAGGTCTCCCACCTTGAGTCAGTGGGTCTTCACCAAGCAAAGGAAGAGCCTGGATACTTCTAGTAGCTTTATTTCAGGGTTTAGCCCAGGCATGATTACACTGCGGTTATTGTTTGTTCAACAGCACAGCAGGAAATTATCTCTCTCTCTGACAGAAAGCAGGTACCTGGGATCAAGGAGAGGACCAGAGATATTCTGAATACATAGGAATGGGGTAAACAGAAGGACCAACAAGTTTTGGCTGAAACTAGCAGTTAAAAGGAGCAGGTATGCTGTCCTCTGTGTGTGTCCACTGCTAAAAACAACAGAAGCAAAATTTCCAACAGGGTTTGCATAACACTACCACAATACTATTAATAGAAGCAATTTGTATCTGGATTGATGGGAAAATACCACAGCACAGATAATTTCATTGATCTTGAGAAACAGTGTGAAAACTAATTTCGTCAGGGTCAAGGAAGAGCAGCTTTTCAAGCCTCTCCTCATTTCTCCACTTCCTAAAAGCCAGTCTCCTCCATTGACCCTACCTCCTGTATGAGTCTTCTTCCCATCTCAAATCAAACCAAACTATACTTGGCTCTCACTGGCCCAGGCCACCAGAGGAGAGCAGAGGGATGGTGTCTGAAGAGTCCCAGCATTCACATATCGCTCTGAGTCTGTCTGTAGGTGATGAGGAGGACAAGAAGGCTTTATTCAGTCTTCCACATTTGGAAGAATTTGAAAACCTGCTGAGACCACCATTTGCCATCCGCTGACATTGCTCCCACAGTCTTCAATGCACTCTGGTTCAGGCCTCCAGTGATTTACAGATTCTGTGTCATTTCTCTCCAAACCTCAACATCTTTCCCCTGAGGCAGGTAGTGTTCCCCAGGGCTGTTTCTTTCTGTTTCTCAAGGAATCCCAGCACATTAGCTCCACCTCTCTGCAAAGCTCCTGAAGAAAGTTCTTTTGTATAAAACATTGGCCCCGATAACTGCAAATGAAAGACAAATTCACCAGATAAATGAGCTGGATATTATTTTATTGTAATTTAAACAATCATCTTTGAAGTGTGTAAGATTATATAGAACCTGTAATCAGAGCCAAGAGATGTCACTGAATAATACATGACACACTATAAATTAAGGAAAGAATGATTATATGTAATAAAAAGAATAAGAAATTTCTTCTTGCAGGAAGGATAGGAACCACATTATTACTGAGCAGAGAGCGATAAAAATCACCACTCTATGAATAAAGCAATGGAAAAAGGAAATGCCAGAGAGAGTGGAAATGACCAAGGAAAGCTTGGCCAGGACTTAGTAAGCAAAGCCGGGGGCTCACAACTCTTCCACACAGAGCAGTAC
Source organism: Anhinga rufa (assembly GCA_013400875.1). NCBI lineage: Eukaryota > Metazoa > Chordata > Aves > Suliformes > Anhingidae > Anhinga > Anhinga rufa. Next base: position 3,435 of record VZTV01012488.1, on the reverse strand, counting down.
AGTGATGCTCACAAATAATTTATTCAACAACCAGTGTATAAACCATTGATGAATAATTCTTGGTTTTCAGTGTTTTGCTTCCTACAACTTCTTGGCTGATAAAAAGCTGGCATAATGATGAGCCCAGTCCTGAATAGAAAGTGGAGTGTTAGCCAGCAAGAGAGCAACTTCCCCTGTGCTAGAGTTATTAACCCTGCGTAAGGGATCCTGAAACAGTGCACGAGCCACTTAGCGAGAGCAGGGTGACTCATCAGGCCTGACGCTGTGCTCCTGGACACCATTGCTCTACTGGCAAAGTTATCTCATTCTGAGTCTGCTAACAGAGGTAAAAGTGTATTCGTTCTGTGGAAATTCAGGCCTCTGCTATCTTGTATATTGAATGGCCATATAATAAAAGAAATTGCCTGTGTTCAACCAATCAAGATATGATAATCAGTCATCTAGGTATGATAATACCAGGCACTCTAAGAAGGTGAATGTGGCAGCCCAGTAGCAGCAACACTCAAAAGCTTCTAATTTGTAAGGACGGTCTTTATCAGTGTCTGTCCCTAATAAGCTTGCACCAACAAAGAAAGCATGCGAGACTTTAACTTGTACCCCCTACACCAGGCTTAGTGATGGTTGAACAGAAGTTCACATAGAGTTGAACCACTTTTCACCCAGCTTAGAGGAAAAAGATGAAAAACATAAAGATATGCCATACTGAGGATGACAGAGCAGCAACATAACTGTGACTCCTGTCCCCTGGTCTGTCCCCTTTGCCCTGCAGAATGGAAAACAAGGTGGTGCCCATACTCCAGCCAGAAATGCTGCCACAACAGTGAATGGCAGGGTCAGATTTGGCAGCACAAAGGGGTGCTTTCCACAAACTTGAGTGATTACTCAGAGCACAAGGCAGTGGAGAATCAGACATTCATCTGCTGGACTTGAAAACATTCATTTGAAATCAGACAAAATTAAGCTCCTGCTAAAGATAAATAAACCACAGTGTTTCCAGAATAGATGTAAAGATAAAGATGTGCCTTCAGCTTAAGAATGAGCAAACTGCAAAAATCACTCTCACATCAATTTAATTATCCTCTTATATCTATGAACTGTTATGACCCTCCTATCCCATAATATGCCAGCCCTTCCCAAGTATTTCAGGGTAGGTATGACACTATTTCAATTGCTTTCTTTGCAGCCAGCAGGAGAAAAAACCTTATTAGTTTGCAGCTTGGGATAGGAGTAGGAGGCAAAAGGGCTGCAGTGCTCACTGAAGAAAAGCTAAGTCAGCAGCCTGAGCCTGGCATCGAGCTGGGCTCCCGGCTATTCTCCCTGCATGGAGAAGCAAGTTCTCTAAAGCCTAGAATACACATTGCAATAAGAAAAATAAAGGATTTTTTTTTTTCAGGGCTGTGCCTTCAAAAGAGGGAGGAATGCCCTGTTAATCAGGAAAGAAATGATGTTACCTCAGCTATTTAGCATGCAGGATTGATTTCTAAATGAAACAATATTCAGTCTTAACATCATGCCTGGGGTCATTTTATGTACTCTATACACATCCCTGAACCTTTCTTCATTATAAAATATTAGTTCTTTCAACTTCTGTGGCCACCTTCCCTGATGGCTGCATATCCATTTTCCCATCCTTGTTGCCTGTTTACAACGTAACATGTACAACAGGCTATCTGTAAACTGCTCTGCTCTTTTCCTCCCACTAACACTGGGGTGCTCTTCCAGTAAACAGAAAAATTGGCATTTACACCTGCACCTTGTTTCATACATTCGTCATGTCTCTAGTTTCTGCTGTACTTTCCCTTGGCACCTGTGAGCTGGGGTTAGTTTTCTGGCTGCTCTCACTTCCTCTGGTGTAAACCTTGAAGCAGCCTTTGCAAAACCCTCCCAGTTTGCACTGCTGAGAGTAAAGGATAGTCTCCAGGGGGTGAAACTTCAGACAGTTCATAATTTATTATTTTTTACAGAGTTTTCTAGACAGGAATTTTTCTGACCAAAAATAATCACCTTCATTAGAAAATTTGATATGAAGGCAATTTCCTACATCCAAGAAGAAATTTCTGGGGGGAAAAAAAAGCTTTTCTGCCTACTTCAAGCATGGACTTGCAGTCTTAAACCTTACAGTCACAGAAATGCATGAGCTCAGACAAGTACCTTGCAAATTCTGCTTCTTTCTGAGCTGGCTGAAACTTTCATTTAAAAGATAAGAAGAAAAACTGGGAATTGTCTTTTCTGACCAGCTATATTTACAGATCTTTTTTTAAAATCTTCCTGCTTTTTCATGGTTGGCTTGCAAACTAAAAATGTTGAGAATACTTTGGTGAGTAATATGTATTAATGCAAATTGTTTAAGCTTGTTTGAAAGAGTGTCATATCATGCCTAAAGAGACCCATTAACCACTTCTTGAAATTTTTCATCTTTTTAAATAGCCATTATCTTGATAACCCTCTCCTGATTTTCTCCATCTCTACTCCATCTCTAAATATTTTGGATCAAGTTCTGTTAATAAAAGGTAGTAATTCGAAGTCACTGCAAACCAATAGGTGAATTATCCTTCTAAATACTATTCTGCACTTGCCTGGTCTCTTTCAGCAGAGATTTCAAAATATTTTATAAAAGCATATTGAGTGATGGATAAATTAAGCCTAATAACACCCCAGGAGGTAGTACAGTTAGATAAACAGAAACACAGAAAGGTTAATTGTCCAAGGTCACATAGCAAATTATTTGCAAAACCAGGGCAAGCACCTAAGGAGTCCTAACTGCAGTTTCTGCAATTTGCTCTGTGAAATATGTCAAGCCTGATTTGCAATTGTCTTCATCTTTGTGTAATTATTTACTGCAGTGCAAGACAAGTGTAAAACAGGAGTAAAATTGGTGCCAAATCAAAATAACACAGGTATGAAAGGACAAACAAGGGAGAAGGCAATGCAGAATCCCTATATTTCTTGTCCATCATGACCAACTTGTCTCTGGTTCATTAACTCTCTTGTTTACCTACCAACTTAAACGATAAATTTAATAGTGCTCTGTTGACAAAAGAGTTGGCTAGTTATCATTTTGCTGATGGATGACTCTGCAGCAAATGAAATCATTTTAGGTGTACTCTACATGTCATATCACTTTTTCCTTCTGTTTTTTTCAGGAATAACATGTAGGTAGAATTAGAATTCAGATATTAGTGTGTTATATCAGGTGGCTAAATTCTGGGTCTTAAATTTAACAGAATTCTCTTAAATATAGAAATATATCACATAGATGAGTTATCTGAACTCTCATGTCTTGTTGTATATGCTTAGCTTGACCATTTTATCATGTAGCCTATATTAAATCCAACTTAACTTCAACAAATTACAGAAATAGTAAGGTAACATTAAAACATTTCTCACTGAAATACAGTTACTAATTTAGCAAAATCCCCAGAAAGGTGATGGAGC
>VZTV01012486.1:0-21233 GCA_013400875.1 Anhinga rufa | reverse complement strand
TTGGACAGGACTTCTCCCTTGTAAGTAGCACTATGGCTACCGAGCAACCTAATTGCCACTATGAACAAAATAATATTCCTCATCACTACCCACTGCTCCTGCAAGCACAAAGTAAACCTGAAATGAAGGTCAAATCATTAATAGTCTTGCCAAGTCAAATTTGTGCAATGGCTGCAAAGCAGCTTGAGCCAAGGAATTTTAGGAATGTCTGAAGATCACTATTGCAGCCAGCGGAATATTCATTTTTCATTCTTCCTTTATAATCCCAAGGTTCACAGAAAAAGTCCTCAGAAAGACCTTCATTAGTTGCACTTCTGACAGGCAGAATAACCCTGGACTTTAAGAGCCTAGAAAATCTTGCAGAGAAGAATCAAAGTTCTTTATTTTAATCTTTTCTGACATTTTGCCTGATAAATGGCTGTTTAAAACATGCATTTTTTAAGGTCACTCACTGTTGCTCCTTACCTTTCTTCTAAAGCTTCCAATAATATACTAGCATATTTTTATTTATCCCACTTACTCAAGCATGCTACCAAATTATCCATTCAAGAGATTGTTTGTTGTTTTTTTTTCCTATACATTTTAAGAAACATATTGCTGGACTAGTGCTGACACTTAACTATAAAACCTGTATACACAAAGCCATGCAGTAGTAGGATGGAGCGATAGAGGGGTGTAGTGTCCAAATGGTTAAGGCATTGAGATTTTATGGTGACAGCTGAAAAATACATACACAGAAAACTACAGTTTAATTTTCTCAAACAAGTGAAAGACTGACTCAGCCATGAAAGAATATAAGATCTGGCATCAGGGAGCCTTATGTCTTTGTAACCATAAGATTAGACCACTGTACCACTCCTTTGAGCAGAAAAGAGATAAAATAGTGAAGCAACCCTTCCAACCACCAGCACATCTTTGCCTAGAAAAGGAAAACATATCAACCCACAGAGTAAAATTTCCCTGAACAAAAAAAAAAAATTTTTTTTAAAGAAAAAAAGGCAATCATAGACTCTTACATTAATTTGGGGTGGAAGGGTCCTCCAGAGCTTTCCTGGTCCCTCCCTCAGCTGAAACAGAGCCAAACTCAGAGTTAAACTAAGATGCTCAGGGTCTTAGTAATAAACTGCCTTGCTCAACTATAACAAATTGCAGTAGGTACTAACAAGATTATTGTGAAAAATCATATGCTTCTGTGCAATGTAACTGAATGAATCTCTCACGCTGAACGCATTTTTGTTTGAGATTGATTGGGCAGTACATTGGCTACATAGCAGAACTACAGAAAACAAGCAACAGGATTTCTATAATTTGCATTGCTGTAGCACCTATTGATCTTTTTCATGGAACATCGTAAGCACAGATGTAACATAAAAACTTAATTCCTGTCCCACAGAACCTAGTATCTGCATATAAGACAAGACACAGCAGATCGATATGGACAGATTAGGGAACAACAGTGAGACAGTATTGGCCAGCATGACAGACAAGAAATCACAGCACACTGGGAGCTTGACCTGTTGTCAATTTTTTTTTAGACATCAGTGCATCTTAAGCTTGTTATAAGAGATTTGAGGGAGAACAATGTTTTGCACACATTTACAAATTGTCCCTCTGGCAGGCATCCCAGAAAGGTTTTTCTTTCAAGGACTCCAGAAATCTTTGAAGAATATAATCTCTTTTTCTCTCAACATAATTTCCAATTATTACCAAAAAATAATAATAAAGACCAGTAGTGATGTAGTACTTATTCCAGAATCTGACTACTTTGCATAAAAGTATGCTCGGAGCCTCTTACATTTTCTCTACTGTCCAAAACACCTTATGAAAGTTACCTATTTGATAGATCTTTCTTATTTCAATGCATATTTGCCCAAACTGTCACAAAAAGGGCCTCCCTCTATCAGCTGGTCTGTAGTCAGACTAGTTCAGGAGGGGAGTAGGTATGTGTTGATGGGGTGGTCACAAATTCAGAAGTTTTGAGACAGTTTGTCTTTTTATAATTGATAAGTCACATGTGAGTGCCTCAGTTTCATGAAAATCAAATTGGCACTAACTGGAAAGGAGACAATTTAGAACAGCTCTTAATTTGCTTTAGCAATGACTGGTAGTCATAGCTTTGAGATTTTAAAGTTTTCAATAGGAGTTATGCTCAGTAACGTCACAGCTTTTGAAAGGACCACTCTAGGAGACTTGTGGTTAATGATCCATGTTTGACTCATCTTGTGTCTTGATTTTTAGCATGCCGAGACAGTGCAATCAGAAGGAATCAGTAACTCCAAATATAACCAATAGCATGTTCTTAGGAAAACAAAAAAAAAAAGATAAACTTTCATACCTTCATAAGACACAGGAAGTAAAATTTCTGCTCTATTCATAAACAAAACCTCTCCCAAGGTACTGTGTTCAGTTTAAGTACAATACTACAATAACAATATAAACCAATTGAAAGGAGTCTAACAGCAATGTCTAGAAAGCATTTCTTATAAGAAAAAAAAAAGAATAAATTGAAATTGTTCAAGTTTATAGAAGGAAACATAAAGCAAGTTTACAACATTCTTCAATTCTTAATGAAGTAACTGTAAAGAAAGGGGATGAACTACTACCCATATGACCATGGGAAGGACAGAACAAGAACAAGTGCATTTCTATTGCAAGTAAGAAAATAATAGAATGTCATAGCTTTTAAAAGTTAAGAATAATAATTGGAAAGTAGTTAGCAATGACAAACTGGATTTTCTGTCACTGAAGTTCCAAGAACAGTTCAGACATATCAGAAATGGGTTAGCTGTAGCTGATCCTTCCTAAGAGTAGTCAGATGGATTAGAAGACTTTTTAAGGTCACCTTGAGCCTTAGAATCCTGTGATTTTGATCATTATTTTGAGTCAGTTTCAGGTATAAATTTTTGGTTACCAAAAGTTACTTTCCTACATCTGACCTAACTTCCAATTAAAATTGATCTCTGAGTAGTCGAAAGATATTTTCCACTGTCAATCATACATCTCAGCATGACCACAATTTTGCCTTTAAGAAACATCATATCATGCTGAATTCTACTTTCAGTTCCTGTCCTACTTTCAAAGTTGGTACAATGCTTGTTCTTTGCAGTTTTCTATTTCTGCAGGTTAAGGTTACATTGATTTAAATTCAAAATTTGAGGTTGGAGTTCTTTCATTACAGAACTAAAACCCATTGGTTTACCAGCTTGGTTTCCTATGTTTCCAGGTAGAGTTTTCTCAATTTGTATTTTCCTGCAGTAGCAGCATTATGTTAAAATATTCAACTGCAATCATTACTTGCTAAAAGGCACTCTGTACATGACTGTCCATCCCATTACTAGAGGAGCTCTTCTGTTGAATGAAATACTACTACTGATACAAACATTGCTTTTGATAGCTTTTTTACTTTATGCGAAAAATGGTTTTAGAATGGTTTATGGCATTGAGAACTTGAAGAAACTGAGATTTTGCGTACATTAAAAGTGACTGTAGCTGCTCCACAGTCCCTATTTACCACAAGCCACATGCCACAGCCTCTCTGGTACCTTCTGACAGAGTGAGGGCCTTTGAAACTACATCACATTACAGGAAAAGGTAAGAGAGTTGAGTCTCTAAAGTTCCCTGTAGTAGCAAGTTACAACTAGAAGTTGCAAGTCCTACAGTTTTATCACTAAGTCAGCTAGGGTTCCATTTAAGGTTGGTGAAACTCATCTTTCTGGAGGAAAGATACAGCCTCTGAATTATTCTTTACACAGGGGAAGCCCAGATAAAATCTCATCTCTACTAGAGAGAGTTAAACTACATTAGAGAGAAATGAAGAGATGTCCATGTTCCTCTGAAATAAAACATTCTCAGTTCCTGCTGTTGACCTTCTTTCACAGTATTCACATGAATGGGATTTGTAACTTTGCAGGAAATAAGACCTTTGAGAGGTCCACTCAATTAGGAGGCATAAAAGTGACTGAACTATGTCATCATTTCTTTGTTAGGAGAAAGCTTTAGTTAATTGAGAAATGGGAAAGAAATGTAATAATATGTTTGACATCAGTGTATAGACCTAGAACGGGTTTAAAATTAGATATTTTTAATAAGCCACCTGGTTCAGTTGCAATGAAAGTGTAACCGATTACTGTTAATGTAGAACTGGCATAATTTTAAATAATATATAAAGCAAACTTGATATGCTAATATAGTAATCATTTGAGAATTAATTGGAGAAACTTTGGGGATATTAATATGTGAGTAAAATAAGAGACAAAGGTAGGTATTGGTGCTTCTTTGGAACTTTTTTCCAGGGACAAGCTTTAAACCTTTCTCCGCCATTTGCCAGCCAGATAAGCAAGTGTTTTAAGGCTCTGTATTCTTATAGCTCTGCATTGTATTGTATTGTATTGATTATGCTGAAGTAAACCAATGTAGGACATGAAGGCAGCAAAATTAAATTCTTATATTTGTATGGAATATTTTGCATGAAATAAATAAAAGCGTCATTTCAGCAAGATAAAGTAATTGTAAATCCAACTCGAAGCAATCTAAACTAAACCAATGTTTGAGCTTTGTTTTGCTTTCTTTCCTGTTTGGCCACCAGATGGAGAAATGTGTTACTTGCACAGGCCAACCTGGTGACAGTAACTCTCTGTAGTCACATTGGAACAAAATCCAGAATAAAATTCTAGATTTTTTCTAGGGTGTCCACAATTCTTCTTTGCACCATAATTCATTAAGTAGTCCAGCTGAGTAATACAGCATGGGAAAATTAAGGTAATTGTAATAAAGAGTAGTGCAGATCTTTTCTTCTTTTACACAGCTGCCTGTAAATGATTAGCTAAAGTCTAGCTGCTGCTTGGTTATGGCAGACTGAAACACCAGATAATGCCTAGAAGTGAGATATACTTTTTCACCATACCATTTGCTGAATTTCTAACAAATTCCATTTTCCTAAATTGAGATGTTTTGGAAAAAGAATCAAGAAACTTTTTTTCCAGTTTAGGCTCTCATTTTTTCTCTTCTGACCTACCTTTGGTAGCTTTCTTATTCTTCTGTCTGAGTATCTGATGCTTAATTCTGATATATACAGCATTCAGTGGGAAACAGCAGTATTCAATTTGGTTCTTACTTTTATCTATACTGCTAGACAAAATTTACAGTCTTGTAGGTAATTTAAATTCAAACGAGAAATTGGTGTTACATATTGAATGCAACAACATTTGGATTTCTCCCCCCACCCCTCACCTCAGAAAATTACAATAGCTTGCCTTCTTAAACATAGCAGACATCAGTCTAGAAGAGACTGTTTTCTTGCTCACAGCTATGAGCTTCTTTTAGCCACCATCAATCAAAAGTGATAACTGACGTATTTTGGGATGCCCTTCTGTCTTAGTGTTTTTGTGTGCTGCTTTTTCCCAACTTGGCCCACTCTTTTCTAGCAACACCTGTCAAAGCTACATTGTCAAGAGTTCTCTATTCCTGAGCAACTTGATATTTCCCTTTCATTTTCAGGAAGGTGAGAAGGAAGCACCTGATGGGCTATTACAGCTATATTAAATGAAGACCAGTACTTAAACCCACAAGCTCTGTACAATTAAAAAGTAAACTAGCTGTGGGAAATTGAGATAACAGTTCCCATATTTACTGCACAGTTTGGGTGTATCAGCCCAGCACATTTGATCCCATCTCCCAAGAGAAAGAGATTATTACCACCTATGGAGGACAACAAGCATCACCTACAATACTAGGGACAGTTCAACCACTTACACTGGTGCCCTGATTGCCAATAGTACCGTGGGTATCCAGAGAAGGGTGCCACTCAGCCATTGCACCACTATCCCATCATGGAGCAAGTGGACTGCACTGATTGTCCAGTGAATTCCTCTGGGAAGCAAAGTACACCCAGCACTGGTAGAATAAACAATTAATTGTTTTGAGGAGAAAGAACTATGAACCAAACACCTGGCCAAAACACAGCCACCGAAGCACCACCCTACAATGGACTCTCATATAATCACCAAAAGTACACCCTCTTCACTGGTGGTTCCTGCAGACTCCAAAGGGGACAGAGACCAGCATTGCAGAGTCCCCTCACTCACTGCATAGCTAAACTGAGTAGAAGATAATTGCCCAGTCAGTTTGCAGAAGCCAGAGCAATGCAGATATTGTTAGAAGGGAATGAAGGGGAAAAGTGGCCTACTGGGTATGTAGTGGTAACCACAAGGCTGTGTGGGAACGGAAAAAACGGTGGAAAATAGCATTAGGATAAACACATCAGGGCAGCTGAGGTATGGCAACAGGTAGATCATCAGATACAATGAAGATCCATGCAAGTTCATCATGTGAATGCACCCACCCCAAACAACAGAGCCACAGGAGAGCAGCAGAAGACAGGGCTGGTCAGTGTGCCACGGGGAACAATGCAGTCCTGGCTGCAACTAGAGACCTAGACTGGGAGCATAACAGAGAACTTGGTTTAGTTCATCTGTGTATGATTTGTAGTGCCGACATGAGCTGACAACCTGAAAATTGCTGGAAAATGACTGTGGGAAGAATTTACACTGTGGTGAAAGTATAACGATACATGCATAACAACCTATGGGCAAGCACTAAATGGCTAGCAGTGTCTTCTGCTGCAGCCCAAATGTTGACCTTAGTATGCTGTACTTGACCCTAGCACCTCCAGCACTGAAATTGGTACAGGTATTACAGGTAAATGGCAATGCAAGGAACTTATCTGTGTGAGCTTTAGGACTATGTATAGATGAAGGGGCAGCTGGCATGGCTGGGCCTGGCTTGGCAGCTGTGCTAGGATATGAACCCCAGTTAGCCGTGCTGTAGAGGGGAGCAGCCCCATTACCAGAACTGCAAAGCATCTCACATACAATCAGCCAACACCGTGCCCCAAGCAGCCACGGCCATGGCCACAGGCAGGTGCAGGACACAGAGGGGATTTGAACAGGCAGTCCTAGTTGGGTATTGCCTGTAGATGCAGTAATCGATGGGGTCAAGTGTCACTGTATATGGGAGAGAGACCCCATGGGTATGCGGGGAAGATCCTGAGAGGGAACCTAAGAGACACCCAGGGCCCCCGCCCAGACTGTGTTGCGCGGCTGTGACTGCTGCACTGACCTGCCTGACTCTTCTTCTGGACAGCACGATCTCTCCCAAAATTCAGGAAAGTCATGTAACTCATAAAATTGCATTTATCTGTGATTAAAGCATTTTGGTATCCAAATCCATTTAACCTCCATATTGTTTTTTGTTCTTAAACACTGACAAGCATGTAAATAAAGTCTCCAGGGAAAGCCAGTATGGATTTTGTGCAGGGAAACCCTGACTCATTGGCCTTCTGAAGTTATTTGAGTGTATCAATAGGCATGTGGATAAAAGAAATCCAGCAGACATACTTCATATGGATTTTTGAAAAGCATTTTTTTATTAAAGAGAACAGTTGCCACAGGACTGGACAGAAAAAAAAATTATTTCACAGCTTAAAAATATGAATCAAAACTCAAGGCTTAATGAACACTTTTCAGGATCAAAAGGAGTCCACAGAACTGATGCTGGTTATAGCTTCATTCAGCTTCTTTATCAATGATCTGAAGAAACCACTGTATTGTGAAAACTGTGAGCCTGCAACCAGTTCCACTCTTCCAGGTGGTCAAAAACCAAGTCACTGGCCAGGAATGCCAAAAAGTCTTGAAAAACTTTGTAAGTGGGTAAAAAGTTGGCAGATGAGCTATCAGAGAAGGCTATGGTTAGGGAAAACTACCCTAAAGCTTGCATACACAGTGCTGAAGTCATAAAAATGCTGTTATAATTAAGAAAGATGTTAGAATCATCACTTGCATTTCTCAGAGATCATTGTGCAGCATTAGCCCAAAAAAGTCAGTAAAATGTTGGACATCAACAGAAAGGTGTTCGGGGCAGGACAGAAGCCATTTGGCATGCCCTCATTGGGCCTGCTAGGCCCAGTTCTGGTCTCTGCATCTGAGGAAGGAGATAGAGATAGAGAAGGTACAGAGGAGAGCAACTAGATGATCAAGGGGCTAGAGAGATGCCTTATGAGGAGAGATAGGAAAGGTTGGGACGCTTCAGTATGGCACTGAAGAGTATGGCCTTACAGAATCATGAGGGCCATGGAAAAGCTGAGCACAGAACTGTTCACCAAATCCTGCAATTAGAGAACTAGGTAGCGCTTGTTGAAACACTAGTAGGAAACTGACTGAAAACTAACAAAATACTTCACCTAGTGGGTATTAAACTTATGGAAGACAGGAGGTAGGGGAAGGAGATAGTATCATCACACAAAAACAGGTAGACAGATTCATGGACCAAAAGATCATGCTAAAAATAGAGGTTATGGATGTACCTTCTAACATCTCTAATACAATGATTGGGGGTCCTGGGACAGTAAAAGGGGCGTGAATGCTAAAAGTTCCAAACAAAAAAACCTGAGTGTCCCTTGTGCTGTGCAAAGTAAAAGTAATATGAAATACAGCCAATCTTTTAGGGTCTTAAAGGTAGATCATGCAGTATTAATCAACCAACTGATAAAACACTTGCCAAGGGTTGAAACACAAATTGTTGCTTCCCATCCCATTCCTTTTCTTCATCAACTCTCTAGTGGCATCTGTCTCCATTTTGACACTGGTTATACATACCCTGAAATGCCTTCTTGACTGCTTTAGGGTTGGTAGTTTTTGATCTACTACCAATAGAAAGGGAAATAAAAACTCTTTAAAAGATATACAAATAAATGACAACAGCAAACAACAAGGTTGTCAATCCATCTTAACTCAGAAGAGTTAAATAGGTGTCAGTAGAATGGGTTGGCGTTTGCTCAACTCCAAATTGTCAGGAAGCGTTTAAATGCACCACACCGTACTGAAGCTGAAAAAATCTGAAGATTTCATCCCCAGAGATGTCAGCAAAGGGGAAAGAAATGGGAACTATTCAGAGTCCCAAACGCAGTCAGAAACACAACCATTGCAATTTCAGTCTCTTCTACACTAGCCTAGAAACTCTTATATACACCAGCTCCATTTCAACTCTGTCCATCAGCTTAGTAATGTTTAAAATAGTTTGCTTAGGGTAGAGGAGGAAAGCACATGGAATGAAGTGAGAAATGCAGAATTTTGAGACTATAATGAGACCCCAGGGTACACCTTTGCTGACATTGGCCTCCTGTTTCAAGCTTTACCATATGGCAGGCACAGAGACTTCACAGGATACCCAAATGGGTAGCCCTTCCAGTCACATACATGAAAGTCAGATGTTTCAGGGAACACACGAGGCCCACAGCTACTCTGGTACACATCAAAGCTGATACACATAGCCACAGGTCTTATGTGGAGAGGAGAAAGATGGTTCGTTGCATAGACCCTGCCAAACTCTAACATGGCATACAGAGTAGCAATAGAGACCAATTATTGTAACTTCATTTTCATTCCCCCAATTGATAGAATAATTTCCTTTTTTTTTTTTTTTTGACATCTTCCTTTGGTCAGATGAAAGAAACAGAGATTCATACTAACTGTTTTTGATTTTGGACTGCCAAAATTATGTTGGAGGTTTAAGCATGTACTGTCTGGTTTTTTACAGACTAATCCATTTTGATTAAAAGTTAACTAGGTTCAGCAGAGAAGCCTGAATATCAGTGAAAATGATGGAATTCACCCTTCTGAGTCACTCAAGTCTTTTTTTAAGTGCTTTTATATGTTGTCTAACAAATTAAGACTAAATTATCAATTGTTTTAAACATAACTGTCTAAAAAGTTTAATGATCCTAAAATTTAAATGAAGTAAAAAGCAAATGTACAGCAGCACAACCTCAAAATACCTTTGAAAAAAGTTCATGTTTGACACAGATTTTCAGTTTAACTCATTTTTGTGTTTAACTTTCTGTTGAAATCTCAGGAAAACAAATAATAATAGTAAGGGGTTCATGTCTGAGAACGAAAAACAAGGCTGCTTTAAAATTCCCATCTTTATATTTTAATTTCCCTACCAACATTTGTTAAGCAAACCAGATACATGATTCAAGAAATGGAGTTTTTGTGTTTCCTCATTTTTTTCACCTCTAAACTAATTTAACAGGCAAGGCCTGTAAATATATTTTTTTCCACAGACTATCTCTTTTAAGGCATCACCAGTTTCTTAATCTTCTAATCCACGTAAGCAAATCTATCAAATTACTTCTGTGTAAATCTGATAAGAAAATAAATATCACCACTAGGGGATGCTGATAGTAAACCAACAGAACTTTTTTACCTGATACCAGTGTCTTAATCTTACTATTTTATGTGTAAAAACTTCAGTTTCTGATTAGAGCTTTATTCCAAAAGATAACAGGCCAGAAGTATTTGGTTAAATTTGGTCAGTGAAGTCCTGAAGAAAAATTATTAAAATATTCTACGCATTTACATTTAGGAGAATAAAGATGATATATAAATAACAGCCCAGAAGTTTCTTAAGTACTGGTATAATGTAATGCATTTAGTGCTGCTTCTTATAAATTCAGATTTGAATTTATGTAGCTATCTGAAAGAAAAAATTTTCTATGAGTCCTAGGATCTTGGTCACTGGGATGTACAGAGGAGAAAGAAAAATGCAAGTTTGGGAAAAAAAATAAAAACTGAGCTTTATTTCTCCTGGCAATTTCAGTTTTGGAAGCTCTTTAATACTAAAATTAGGTCAAAACCTAAATAATCAATGTAACTGCAGGAGACAGAGTTAAGATACTGTTTTACTGTTAACACAAAAACTCATCCACAAAAATCAAGATGTAAAGTGAACATCAAAAATCTAAATAATTTCTTTTAATCACTAGTGTGGTTTTACAGCTTGTACATTTGTGTTGAGTTCAGTTAAGGAAAAATATTTCAAAAGGCTATTCCTTGGTGCAAGAGTCTGAGAGCTTCTTTTCTGTTTTTACCATTAAGATATTTTTCTTGGCATTCAAAAAAAATCACCTATATCCCATTTATCTTAAAGTATTAGAGTAATTTATCTTTGCTGCCACAATGATGTTTTCACTTGGAGTTTATAGTCTTTGGAGCCAGGTCCTGAGAAATGCTGAGTTGATACTAGAACTAGCAAGTCCTCACAATTTGGCCAATTTATATGTTTCCATGCTCTCTAAAAAAGAGGAGAGAAAATAACTTTAAACTTCTAACTGTAAATTAATGCTTTCACCTAGTAAACATGAAAACTGTTGTGGTGGTTTGACCCTGGTTGGATGCCAGGTGCCCACCAAAGCCACTCTATCACTCCCCCTCCTCAGGAGGACAGGGAGAAAGAAAATAAAATGAAAGGCTCATGGGTCGAGATAAGGACAGGGACATCACTCAGCAATTACTGTTACAGGCAAAACAGAGTCGACTTGGGGAAAATTAGTTTAATTAATTAACAATCACATCAGAGCAAGGTATTGAGAAAATAAAAACTAAATCTTAAAACATCTTCCCCCCTTCTTAATTCCTCTTCCCCACCAGCAGTGCAGGGGGACAGGGAATGGGGGTTGTGGTCAGACCATCACACATTGTCTCTGCTGCTCCTTCCTCCTCAGGAGGAGGAGGACTCCTCACACTCTTCCCCTGCTCCAGCATGGGGTCCTCCCATGGGAGACAGTCCTCCATGAACATCTCCAACGTTAGTCTTTCACATGGGCTACAGTTCTTCATAAACTGCTCCGGCGTGGGTCTCTCCCATGGGGTTCAGCCCTTCAGGAACAGACTGCTCCAGCGTGGGTCCCCCACAGGGTCACAAGTCCTGCCAGCAAATCTGCTCCAGCATGGGCTCCTCTCTCCACAGGCCCACAGGTCCTGCCAGGAGCCTGCTCCAGCATGGGCTTCCCACGGTGTCACAGCCTCCTCCAGGCATCCACCTGCTGTGGTGTGGGGTCCTCCACAGGCTGCAGGTGGATATCTGCTCCACCGTGGACCTCCATGGGCTGCAGGGGGACAGCCTGCCTCACCATGGTCTTCACCATGGGCTGNCTGTCAGTCTTGGAGCCGGCTGGCACTGGCTTTATCAGACATAGGGGAAGTTTCTAGTAGCTCCTCACAGAAGCCACCCCTGTAGCTCCCCTGCTACCCAAACCTTACCATGCAAATCCAATACAACTGTCCATTGAAATTGAATGAGCATTGTATGGTACAGTGAAAGCAGAGCTCACAGCTGACCTGCGGATTATCTCTCCTGCCTAGTTCCAGTGTGTGGAAGGAAGTAACGGTGTGATGAGACACAGCCAAAAATAAGATTATTAACAAGACAAAAGAACTTCAAAATTATGCAAGACACAGCAGCTGGCTGAAGTTCAAATTATATACAAGCCCTTCCAGAGACAGGTAATGACAGCACTGTAGTGGTTTAGGATTTACAACTTTGTCCCACACTGGACATGCCATCTACCCTGTTTCACTTGGTACAGCACCTGCTGAAATAGGAGTAATACTTTCTTGGGGGAAGGAGAGAGAGGCAGGTAGGATTTATTAATAACTGACATGAAGGTTATACTAATATATGTGATCTGAATTATTTGGGTGTGTGGAAACAGACTAGTTTGGCCACTCTGGCCATTTTTATTATGATTTGATAGCAGTGGATGGAGATCACTAAGAAGTATTTCTCAAATACTAAAGTCATTTCTCTTCCCTGCTGCAAGACAGTTTGGATGTGATGTTTATAGTCTACAGGTCAGATCCTGAGGGGTACAGTCACACCCTTGCACGTATCTCATATCTGGACACTTTACTGTATGTAGAAATAGTCCAATTCTGTTAAGTCTTGTGAAGCCTGTTGGGAGTTCTTTGACAGTTGCTTTTAAGGGTGAAAGGCATGCAAGTTAGATTGGCCTAGTCTTTCTCTCTTGTATGTTTGTAACTTCCTGTGGAAAGGGAACTTAAGGCTCTAGAGCTATATCTAAAATATTGCACATTTCTAAAGCTACCTTTCTATACTGGTGTTTGTAGCATATTCTTATATATGTGTCATATTCATATAGATTTGCATCAGACTGTTTCTCTTGACTAAAATCAATTGAACTGATTGAATTAACAGCCTGAGATCAACAATGGTTGAGAAGTTGCCATTCACAACTTAGTTATCATTTTAGGCTGCTCAAAAAAAAAGCTACAAAATTCTGATGTCAGCTAGCAGGATGGGAAATAGTGATGAATCTGATATTCTTATATGCAAAAGGATAGAGAATATACATATACACATACTTATACCCTTACTTATATGTGTGCATCAAAACTAAACATATAGCCTGTAACTAAGATGTTGTATTGATGGGCAACAACACCTGAATTTCTCATAATACTGATAGTAGAACCGTGTGATGATACCTTATGTACCTTTTCACGGCTGATGTGTGTGGAAACAAAGGTCTTTCACTTTCCTTTCTCTCCTTCTCCAACCTGCCCTTTCCAGACTGTCCCCGTTAGGGAGATATTACAAGGGCTACAAACTGTCACCATTATTGCTGTAGGTTTTGGGACTTCTGGCCTGGGCACAGTCCCTTCCATTGCCCAGTCCCATACTGGGATTTGCAGGCTCCCAATAGCCCCACATGTGCTGTAGTTCTGCTCCACCCTGCTCCGGGTTTTTCTCAGGAAGCTGTAGGAGTGTGTTGGCCAAAGAGGAGGCAAAGGGGGATACAGCGCCACAGTGCTGCTCCAGCAACAACCAAGAGTAAGGAAGAGGGAGGAATGGATGCTGAACAGAAGCAAAAGCATACAGGGTTTCACAATGCTGTGTGGAGTAGTACTGGTAATGCCAACATTAATAATGCTGGCATCTCAGTATAATCTGCATTGGGAAGAGTGAAGCTACATCCTGAGCATCAACAGAATAATGTAGTTGTGTATATCCAGACATGAGGAAATGCAGAAATTCAAATCACCCTTTTTGCTCATTCCAATACATTTCCATGTATAAAATTTATGCTTTCTATATTTCTGTACCACTCTTGAGAAGGTATAGGGGACAAGTGCAAAAAGAAAAAAGAAAACATACCCTGCACGTGTAATAGGCCTGATCATAACCACCATTTCTTTTGCTTCATCCCATAAACAAAATGGGATTCCAAACAAATCCTTTATCATAATTCTGTTTGTCAATATATATATATGCATCCTGAGGAAGGCTGTATTTCACCAGCTTTTTAGGCTGTTTCCCTTAGCCTATCAGTATTTCCCACTTAATGTCAGTTTAATCTCAGACAGGCAAGTCTCAGCTTAGTCAATATTCTGTTTGTTCTTAGATTTTTTTTAATTTGTAGGAAGAAATACAAGCGTAAGTGATATTATTTGTGTAATTCAATCAGAAGCAAATAAAACAGAAGCCTTTTATTCTAGATACATAACAATTTATTGTACAATTGTAATAAATTAAACAGTAAGTAACATAATTTAGTTTCCAGGATGCATATCTATAGGAATTTTTCTGATTCTTTCTTCTAGGGCTGGATATATTCACAACAGTGATGTGGGAGTGACTTAGCAACAAGCATAATTCTCCTTACCCTGTGAGTAACATATACAGTTCAGGCCATTCTAAGCAAAAAAATCACATTGACTTGAGCCTGTTTGTTAGAATCTTCTGTCTCCAAAGCAGGGTCAATGCAATTTTCAGGAAAAAGACTTATTAATTTACTTCTTTGTAAACTAAAATATGGCCAGAAATGAGCTCCTTGATTTCCACTAATATCACAGGTGTAGCCAGATCACAGAAAATACTTCCAAACCACAACATCATCCTGATCCAGCCCACCTGAATTAACCATAACTGCCTTAGAGGGACATGTCAGAAAGACATCTTGAGGAAAGCAAGTCAGTAAACCTGAAAGAGAAACATTTATTAAAAAAAAAAAGAAAAAAAGAAACACCAACCAATCAAACAAACCCAAAAACCCAAAACCAGCCCAAGAGAATCCTGTCCGGGGCATCAGTTGTGAACAATGTGGTATATAGGTGGTCACGTTTAGGTTCATATACATAGGCTCGTTCCCTATGTATATTGTGTATTCCTCATGCCTGCACACCACAGACTCCTCCAGATTCTGAAACTGAATTCCTTCTTATGAAAACAAGGAGTCAAGATGCCTGCATAGCCCCAGTCTCATAAAGACTTTTAGATTCTTCTGATTAGGACCAGGTTTTGTAGTTAGTCTTAATAAGTGGGGAGCATAATTCTTGGCTGTCTGCCAGAACAAGAAAATTGAGACATATTGTGAGAAGTTTTCACTTGAAATTATTAATGTGAGCCTAATTAAACAATTAAGGATCATTTTAGGCACAGAATTTTAAAATGAAGGATGAAAAAGAATTAGAGATGGAAAGGTCACATGTGTGAAACCTAAAGATCATAACAGAAATGAATGAAAAATTAAACAGTGGGAAAATTTGTACTGGTAAGAGCTGCCAGACCTTGCAAAATGACTACATCTTACATAGAAGGTAGTCTCTTTCACTTGAACTACGGTTCATACATGATGCTCTTGTAAGAAGAGCTCTTTGGTTTTTGAATCAAAGAACTCTTACCTTGACTGTCTGATAGCTTCAGGATACTAGACCTAAATTATACCTATTCCAATGCAACATTCATCCTTCTCCAACTTGATAAATTTACCCAAATTCAAGTATCTTATTAAACCACCACATCTGGAGATGTAAGTGAATAAAAACCACTTGCAGTATGTGAATAATTTTATTCATTGTGGCTCTACCTTGCCAGAGGCAGTGAGGTACAGTTATATAAAAAGTGTTCTCAAGTGCAGAATAATGTCCTCAGCCACCAGATGAGGCTGCATCTAAGCAGCCTTCTCACAGAGTTATAGTACCATGGCTAAACTGGTGAAAACAGACTGGATACTCATCCACACAGAACTTTTGAAACTAAAAATTAAGAAAAAATGCAACTGAGAACAAAAAAGGCATAAACTGCTTTCTGATAATATGTTTTTGAAGTTAATGGAGAATTTTTCTGAGCAGCCAAGTACTGGAAATATCATCCCAAATATTTTTTTTTCTTGGTCCTTATTCTTCCTAGCTCTTTACAGAGAGTGACAAGAAAATATAGAAGTATTTGAAATAATGAATTTAACTTCCTTTTGTTAGTGCAGCTTCTGCAAGTAGTTAATATCCTTGAACATATCCATTTAATTAAATTTATTTATTATTTTAATTTACTCAACAAAAGCTGGCAAGAATTATTTAATTTAATCTCTAGGCTGCACACCCACACATATTTTGCAGCAAGAATTTTAGTTTTAATGTTTGAAACCTGAGATTTTTTTAATTGCAGAGGGTCATGAATATTGTTTCTCGCCTTTAACTGGCTCCCATCATCAAAGAAGTGTTGGGGGAAGCAGCTGGGACTGGGAATCTCTCAGGAAAAGAAAAGCAGTACTAGGGAAATATAGTAAATTTACATCTCTGAGTAGTTTGGGGGTAATCAAGACCTTCCTAGGAAGCTGAATGCACTTCAAGTTTGCATATATACATAGCTGCATCCAGCATTTGATTTTTGAAAATTATTTTTCCATGTCATATCTCATCAATACTTAAAAGTGTCTGAAGGGTGTGTGTCAGGAGGATGGGACTGGACTCTTTTCAGTGGTGCCCTATCACAGGACAAGGGGCAACGGGCACAAGTTGGAACACAGGAAGTTCCACTGAACTATGAGGAAAAACTTCTTTCCTGTGAGGGTGCCAGAGCAGTGGCACAGGCTGCCCAGAGAGGTTGTGGAGTCTCCTTCCCTGGAGACATTCAAACCCCGCCTGGATGCGGTCCTGTGCCCCCTGCTCTAGGTGTGCCTGCTCATGCAGGGGGGCTGGACAAGATGATCTCCAGAGGTTCCTTCCAACCCCTACCATTCTGTGATTCTGTGATATCCTTATGGCTCCCAGGGAAAGATCCTTTATCAATAAACCTTAAGAAGGAATATTCAAAGGACATTGACGGTGACCTGGGATGGACCTTGCCAGGCTGCCCTCTGGTTAGCTCGTGAGCAGAGCTGCTCCTAGGATGCTGTGGAGTAACCTTGACAAAGAAGTAAAAATATAAGCATCAATTTTTCTTCTCCCATGGCAATTCAAAATGGCCTATCAGATCAAAGTGCCTAAAGAGAGTCCATAGGACTGCTACTTATGTGAGGAACGTAGGCAATGAAGGGGTTACCACATATTTTTTTCCAATTGCTATAAATGTGGCTGACTAAGGATTCAGGAAATATTTGCTATAGTCTATGCCAGCACCTGATTGTGAAAGTCTGATTAAATTCAATTACTGAATGTATTGTCTGGTTTGCATAATAGAACAAAGAAATGACACACCCTTCTCCTAATCCTATACACAGTTCTGGGGTAGTGCTGCATTTCCACACTGAACAGATTTGCAGTTTTCTTCTTTCATTTTCTACCCTTATTGGGTGTAAATATAGGTTTTACTTAAAAAGTGTGTCACCACATTTTAAGTATGACTCTTGCTTTAGTGCTGTCTTCTTCTAACCAATCCTAGGGTTATCTGCCCCCAGGCTAACATGTTTTTACGCATCAATGCACAATTTTCCACTACGTGGTATTTGTTAAAATGTATTAACAAACAGTGTAAAACATCATTCTCCCAGCCTAGACAAGCCCACAGCAATAGTCCAAGAACACCTAACTAAACCTCAGCCTAGATTCATTTTACTGTGGCGATATTAAATATAGCTCAATATGGGATTTGAACGTTACCAAGTATGGGGAAGTCAGAAATAAACCGTGAAACAGTCAAAAGACTTTCCCTCTGGTTGCTTTAAGTCACTCATTCTCTCTTGTGTGAGCACAGTTGGAACATGTTTTCACAGATGGGTTTTCTATTTGGATTCAGATACCTGTGAATATACTTGCACCAGTTATTACAGACACATCTCTCATGCCCTGGGAAGTTGGGCTACAGATTAAAAATGGTGGGTTTTGGGACATAAACCTATCAGCTCTTTGATGAATATACTGAGCTTGTTAGTCCATCTTGTTGCAGTTTCTGCTGTAAAGTGTAATGATGCCTCAGTGGAGCTGCTACTTTTGTCCCTCTCATTTGTTCAACATTTCTTGCTTCCTGTCTCATAAAGACAGAGCTGTGTCTGCTGTGATAACACAGATCAAACATTTTTGAAACAATGAAGAAACTTAAATGTGTAATCATTTATTTTCAATATATGTGATTCATAATCAGAACATTAGGAAGTGGCACGTACAAGGGTTAAACTGTAGGATTTTAAGTGTATTCTGCTTTATGTATGTTGAACGCAGATGACAAATGAACAGGGAAGCTCCAGCATCCTGGAGTAAGTACCACAGAGACAGTCATTTTTAGAAGACAGCAGCAAAAAGCATAAATGGGTAGAGACAGGAAGAAAATCCACTGATGTGAACAGATGAATTATGTGCTTTGGGGCACTGAGGTAATTTTATCAGTTCGACAGGGCAGAATCAAACCAGCATGAGAAACCTTGCAGGAAAGTTGTCATAACTGTAAAAACAGGAGTTCCTGTAATGAAGACTTACATAGTCCAAATTAGATCAGGGAGGGAGGAAAGCAAATGGCATTGGTGTCATCTGTCATCACTCAGCTCTACAACAGAATCAGTAATTTTTTTTCTCAAATATTTTTTTTATGGACTGCAGATTAAAACAACCACTGAGGGGATGACATCTCTGGAGGTAATATAGCTCTACTCTATGGTCGTAATTGCTCAGTTACCATATAGCACTCAGGTTTAAGGTCCAAACCAATAACTTTCAGGATAAGCAGCTTCTAACATCCTGTTGCAAATCTTGTAAGGGTACAGTAGTGTTCATGAGATCAGATTAAACTAACCTGGCAGGAATCACAGAATGATTCAGGTTGGAATGGACCTCTGAAAGTCATCCAGTTCAACTCCATTCTCAGAATAGGTCCACTTAAAGCAGGTTGCTCATGTTCTTGTCTAGCTGAGTTTTCAACCTCTCAAAAAATGGAGATTCCACAGGCACTTTGGGCAACTGGTTCCAGTGTTTAACCACTGTCATTATTAAAAATAAATAAATAAATAAATTTTTTACACCTAGAAGAAATTTTTCATCTACCAAATTGTGCCTCTCATCTTATAACTATGGATCTCCAAGAGGAGTTTCACTCCATCTTCTCTGCAGTCTCCCACTAGGTAGCTCTGGACAGCAATAAGAGCTCCCTCTCAGCATTTGCTTCTCAAAGCTTTCAGCTCAAAGCTGGATTTCAGCTCAAGCCCAGTCCTTTCAGCTTTTATTCATACATCTTGTGTTCCAGCCCCTTGAGCATTTCACTGATGAACCCAAAATGGGATGCAGTACTACAGAATTGATTTCACAAGTGCCCTACAGGGGGAAAGAGCCACATCCTTTGATATGCTGGCTACAGTCATGCTAATACAGGCCAGGATGCAGCTGGCCTTCTTCAGTGCAAAGACACGCTGCTGGGTGATGGCAATTTGCTGTTCACCACAATTCCCAGGGCCTTTCCTCCAAAGCTGTGTTCTAGCTGGTCAGCCCCAAACTGTATTGGTGCATGGGGTTATTCCATCTCACATGCAGGACTCTGCACCTGACTGTTTGACTTCATGAAATGCCTGCAAGCCCATATCTCCAGCCTACTGATAACCTTCTTAACAGCAGCCCTGCCCACTATCATCTGCTGAGAGCACAGCAAATGCCCCATCTCTGTCTCATCATTCAGTTCATTAAGACCATATTACACGGAATTAGCCTTAGAACTGACCCCCAAAGGACATGGCTAGTAAGCAGCTGCCAGATGAACTTTGTCCCACTGATCCCTCTGAGATCAGAATGACATGCCTAAATGAAAAAATGGGCAATTATGGCTCTTTAACTGCCTGTGACTTGTGAGAACATACGATCACATTGATGGTTTGTAACACAGACAGCAGCAGGCTGTCCCAGAGAAGGAGCTGCTGGGCAGTCCAAGTCCCCAGCTGGGGGAGGGAATGAATCAACCAAGAATGACAAGACCCATACTAGTCATTCATTTGAAGCCACACTATTAATTCAACAAAACTAGCCACAGTTGAAGCAATGAAGCTTTCTGTGAGCCATTGTCATCTCCCAGCTGAGACCCACTTCTGAGATATATCGTATAATGCAGCCCTCGTAGCAGAACGGGTGGTCGCCTCAGACCAAAAGAGCATGCTAGGAGCACTGTCATTTCAGTGGGATTCTGGGTGAGCACTGGTGTGGCAACACTGACTGCAGGAAAAGGGATACATCAGTAACTGATATACTATGCCATGAATACCCGCATCCTAGAGGTATACACATATACCAAATGGCCTTGCAAGACCCTGGACAGAGGCCACCTAAGGAGGGGGTAGATGGTGCCTAGGTTTAACCATTCTTTATTCATGCTAGAGTCTTGCACTTTACTTCAGAGATGTGCTTGTGCACTGTAACACACTTACTCTGTCTTAACGAAACACTGGATGGGCTGTGGGACAAAATCATTCATTGTATGAAGGAGAGAGGATTGTTTTGTTACAACAGGCCCACAAAACAGGAAATCTGGGTTCTGTTCCCAGTTTTACAGCAGACTTCCTACATAATATTAACCAAGCTTATTTTGAGTCATATATTCTGCTAAAACCTATCTAAAAAGTTATCATGACTTTACTGAGAATTTCAGAAAGTGAATTAATAATAGAAAATAGGATTACTTCTTTCACTGCATGTTCCATATTTATTAGATACTATTTATTCTTTTTAGTGAACACTTACAAGTCTAATGGTATTTGCAAGGGTTTTGAGATCTTCGGCAGAAAATGCAAGGTGTTACCATTGCTTCTTAGTCAAGTACTGTGTCACTTCTTTCATAGTGTATTTAGATCCAGGCATTGACAAATCTCCAAACCAACTTCCTCCACACCCCTGCTCTTCCCCTGATGGTGCAGGGCTTACAGTGCTCCCATCAACTAGGCGGATCCTCTCACCAGTAGTACAACTGAAGCCACCCACAGTTTCACTTTGAAAAAGGAAATGCATTTTCCTGAATATGTGCCAGATTCCACTCCAGCCCTAACTCTCTGCACTGCATAGTTACACATAGTTTAATGGCATGAAAGCTGCAGAATTCATGATCTGTTACTACCTTATCACTGCATTTTCAGTGACAACAACTCACTTTATTGCATTATAAAAGAAAGTATGACTGAGAAAGGGTGCAGTAGT
>VZTV01012479.1:0-13536 GCA_013400875.1 Anhinga rufa | reverse complement strand
TCTGTGATTCTGTGATATTTTCTCCTTTGAGTCATGTTTCATGAGTCCTGCCTGAGTGACCTCTGTATGAAGCAGTGGGGACAACTAGTACATCTTAATTTCTTACTTAAAATTGATTCCCCTGTGATGTTAAGATTGCAATATCTCAAAACATAATAAAAACATTAATTTTAAAAAAAGTTTAAATGAGATTTTATGCTACCTGAAAATAGGTACGCTGGAAGATACTTTGTATTTCCAGCTATTTCTAAATGTTGACTTTTGCTCTTTTATAGCTATCTTACAGTCATGCCCAAACTCCTCTAATTTACTTTTTATGGCTTTTAACTATAATGCAGTTAAACAGTTTGTCAGTAAAATGCAGACAAGACATGCTAAACTAACAGAATGGGCAACATGAAAAACCAAAGAGGTGGGCATTCCTCCCAATTTCTTTCTTTGTCCACTCTGTTTTTTGCATCTCCCATACCTCACAGAATCATTTCTGGCCAAAGTGTGTGGCTCTCACAAAAGCGTGTGTACTCTCTTTCTGCTCTCTACTGTAGTGGAGAGTACTTACATTCTTCAACTTCTAGGTAATGCATTCTGTCAAAACTTCGTCTGGCCAGAATGTAAAGTGTGAAGCACTTTTTGAAGACTCATGCCTAGATTGATACAAGTTTGCTTCTACAAAATAAGTAAGCTCAATATTTTTCTTTTTAAATGTTTAATTTAAAAAGGTCACCACATGGGAACACAGATTTCAGAACAGGGAGAACAAAAAGTCTAAAAATGCGGCAAATGGGATATGGGGTAGCAGCGTGAAGCTGACAGAAGAGAAGGGAGAATAAGGGTCATTGTTTATTACAAAGCTTCCGTATGTAGCCAAAATAAATGATATGACACTGTTTATGCCGTCATTCTGGGACATCTTAACAGTTTTGTGTGTCACCAGATAAAACTCTTTTAGAGGTCACAGCACAACCAAGTGTTTCCTTATGAATAGAAAAAAGGAAAAATCCTAAACGTTGTACTTACCTTATTGCCCTGGGAATTGAAATACATTCTTGTAACCCTGGCATTCCCAGCCTGCCGGAAGCAAACCAATTGCTGTGGCCTTGTCCACTCAAACATTCGAACACTACCGTCTTGTGCTCCTGTAAGATCTAAGATTAAAAGAGAGATGTTCATTAATACTACAGTATTTTATAGAAAATTATCTACTCCATACTAGTAAGCATGATTCACTTACAATACTGATGCACTGGATGTGAAGCCATTCTCTTGACGTTATTCAGGTTTCTTTTAATAAGCTTCATATAAAATAAAAATTAAAATAATTTTGAGAAAGACAAACACTCTTCAATTTTGTTTATACTACTACGTGGTGAGTGTCCCCCATTTAAAAAAAGCCTGTTAAGCTAAAATCATTTGCACTTAATTATGTTTACTTGCAGTATAGTAATTAAAGCCTGTTTATAACAGTTTTTTTTAGACATGAAATTCAAATAGTATTAATAGTCTTCTGTTATACAAAGCACTTAAGCACATGTTGATGTGTATGCTTTTGATATTAGTCCCAGTGCAAGAATTTGAAGTTTGGGATTGTTCTGGTTTTGGTTGGCTTTTTTTTTTTTTTTTTTCCCCCAGAAACTCCAGGTCCTACCTCAAAGTTCCCATAGGAAAGAAAAACCTGATTGTCCCATTATTTTCTGTCACAATGTTATGCCACCATATACAAGGAAATGCTTAGTTTGGCCTTCTTTTTTGGCCAGGTCTTGGTCGTTGTAGGCCTTTTATGTCAACATTGAATTAACAGTATGATAACTAAGGCACACTAGTTCTCTCTACTTAGTAATACACTAAAAAAATAACAGTCTCCTGAGCTGCACGCAACAAAGGTACTTACCACACCAGCTCCAGTGCTAGTTTGACCACTGCCTAACCATGGCATAGATGAAGATGGTTGTATCTGACTCACTCCAAAAGATGGTGCAGTTGACTGAGTTAGTGTTGTGGTAGAACCACGAAAGTCAATATCATCAGAACTGTAAAAGAACAGGAGCGTTCTGCTTTAAATAAATGTTTCTTTACTACCATTACTGTTTGCTTATCTCATTGTCAAGAGCCTAATGACAGTGGGTAGAGGAAGTGATTATAATGAGACTATGAATTGGTAATTTCTGCACTTACATTGTACAAACGCTTTCCACGTGCTCCAAAGCTATCAGTGTTTAACCTCAACAGATGATCCTAACTGTGGTAGGTAGATATTCAGAGTATAAGCTCTCTTGAGAAGAATACTGTTGGAATATTCCTGACCTATGTGTCTATGTGTATTCCATGCAATGGAGTGTGGTACAGATGAGTGCTTGCTGCAGCTGCTATATTCACAGTTCTCAGCACAACAACAGAGGAGACTAACTCAGGCCGTGGCATTATACAACTAGTGTCAGCTACTACAACTAGCCTCAACACTGCAATGATGCAACTACAGTATTTCTAAGGTAGTACTTCCTTTATTAGCTTTTGCACCATGGGATTTTACTTCGTTGTGCAGTGCAGACATGCCCAAAATACTCAAACACCTCAAAACCTTAGTTTCTCTATGTGTAAAACAAAGACAGTAATTATTCTTTTTCCTTTCCTCACTCCTTTGTAAAGCAATCTGAAACCTACTGAGGAAGAGTAGTTAACTGTTTTTTGTATGATCCACTTGTGCTTACACAGGTATAGAATCATGGAATGAATCATATTGGAATATGGAATGAATCAATGGTTTAGGTTGGAAGGGACCTTTAGAGGTTATCTAGTCCAACCCCCCTGCAGTCAGCAGGGACATCTTCAACTAGATCAGGTATTATATATGCAGCCTCACAGCAAACCAATACTCTTAATATAATCACAAAGAAACAGTCCTACCTTTTAGACTCTCTGTCGTATTCTTCCCCAATCCATATAAATGACTGAGCAGCCAGTAGAGCTGAAACATCAAGTTCTTGAACATCATGTGTAGACGCCAGAACAATTTCATTGCTGTTTGCCTATGCCACACAAATAGAAAATTTATACTAACTCTAATTAAGATATTTTTATTACACTTACTGTAGTATTTGAGGCGTACCTTATTAACTGCAAATGCCATTATCATATCTGATTCTTTGTGAATGATTTTTGCTTTTCCTCCAGGGTAGCCAAGATCTGCTTCAACCTACAAAACATTTGTAAGAAATTTCAGTTAGCATGAAAATGCATTTTATAGTGGTACATTCAGACTGCAAAAATCTCTACAAAATTCATGCAAGAAAAGTTCAGTGGCCTCAGCATTGTTTAGGAAGCTAAACTTTAGACTTCGCATACTCTTTGGTGTTCTAGAAGCCAAAAGTTATATTTGAGTGTAAGAAACACAAAGTTGTGTGTACAACGCTATTTACAAGGTGTTCACTCATCCCAATTATCAGGACATCCAAAGTTAATTCACTGATTAAAAGCCTGCCACACAGACTACACAGAACATACAGCTTCTGTTAGTCACATTAGAGAAAGAAAAGCCAGTTCCACAGAACTTTTAAGAATGTGCTAGAGGTTTGGGAGAAGGGATACTACCTTGTTTTTGTGATCTTCTGCTACGCAGTTTTGTTTGACCTGCTCCACACGATCTTCTACAGACTACATAACATCACACAGTCACAAACACAAAACACATGCACAAACAAATATAAAAAAAGAATGAAACATTCCAAACTAGATTTTAAAGGCCACTCTGTCAGTAAATGATGGCAAATGTATTTTTAACTTTTTATAAAAGGCACAGAAACTAAGACAGGAATCTAAACAAACTCACTTAAAATGTAATGCCTCCTAGATGAACACAAAATGTATGATATAGTAAATAAATGGAGGAGTAATACACACACAAACTCCATACTTACAGGAATTCTTAAAGATAGTAAATAGTATACTTATTTCCCGTGGTACTTGTGTTGGTTTAAATTTTCGGTTAGAACTCATTACAGTTGTAACTGGTACAATCCGTAAAGCCCCGTATTATATATTACTATATAATATTACTTTTATATGTATATATTACTCATGCATATATACATATACACAAAGTAATAGATCATTTAAATTTCTTTTTCAATATGACACACAAAAATTATTATATGAATAGTCAAATTTATTTACTTATTACCATTATCACAAATGTTCTGTTTCTTTATTAGGACAGTATTCAAATATATAAAGGTAAGATGAGATATGTCTTGTCTAAAAATATTTGGTTTAGTTGCTATTTCAATAAACAACATGATGGTCATGTTGATTTAAAAAATAATAATCCTAACACTGTCAAGTGAAAGAAAGGAAATTGAAATGCCAACAAAAAAATTGAAAGAAAAATTAAAAGAAATACTGAAGAGACTGAGGAACAGTTATAATTGAGCTTGCTTTCAAAAAAAGTTACATCCTTTGTTTACCTCACTTTGCTTTCTTTTCTTTGTGAATATATATCTTATGAAAGTCTCCTGAAGAAGTTCTTGCTTCACAAGAAAATGCCAGAGCCTTTTTGCTGGAAGAGCTGAATAATCCTTTGATCTGGATAAAACAGAAGAGAGAAGAAAAGAGTGAGGAAAAAAAAAAAGCTTCAATGTCATTAAAGGTGGACAAAAAAAATATCTAAAAGGAAGACTCTGAATGACTTTAGATGAAATTCCATTTGAAGACAAAAAACCCAACAACCAAAGTTTAAGCTCTAATTTGCTCAAGGCAAATATCATGAGAGACTTTTTTTTTCTTGCATTTTTTTTTAAATCCATATTGTGTTGCTAACTTCCAAGTACTACAGTTTAATCTGCTGACTTGCGTTTATGCCTGTATTTGCACTCTACTAAAACTGCTTTTATGTTGGAATTATGCTGGCCCTACATTTCTTCCAGTATTCAAAAGAATTCACAAATATCTAGCTCATATACGAGCCAAAGAAAATTCATTGCCTCATATTTGAGGACAAATATTTCTAAAGCAGTAGTATATGTTTGTAAGAATATTTTAATAAAAATCCTATAGCAGTATCAACCATGCTAATCGAAAGTCATATATTGTATTTTTATATATATTATATATGAAGATGTATTTTTATATATTGAGAAAAGCAAGCTATTTTTGAGTTGAAAACATGGTTCACTATATGCATTTAAAGATCATAGAATTATTAAGGTGGGAAAAGACCTCTAGGATCATCAAGTCCAACCACCATCAACCCAACACCACCAGGCCTCCTAAACCACGTCCTGAGAAGTGCCACGTCTACACATCTTTTGAACACCTCCAGGGATGGTGACTCCACCACCTCCCCTGATNTCCCCTCAGCCTCCTCTTCTCCAGACCCTTCACCAGCTTCGTTGCCCTTCTCTGGACACGCTCCAGCACCTCAATGTCCCTCTTGTAGTGAGGGGTCCAAAACTGAACACAGGATTCGAGGTGTGGCTTCAACAGTGCCAAGTCCAGGGGTACGATCACTGCCCTGATCCTGCTGGCCACACTATTGCTGACACAAGCCAGGATGCTGGTGGCCCCCTTGGCCACCTGGGCACACTGCTGGCTCATGTCCAGCCGGCTGTCAGCCAGCACCCCCAGGTCCTTCTCTGCTGGGCAGCTTTCCAGCCACTCTTCTCCACGCCTGTAGCATTGCATGGGGTTGGTGTGACCCAAGTGCAGGACCCGGCACTTGGCCTTGTTAAACCTCATACAATTGATCTTCGCCCATCGATCTGGCCTGTCCAGATCCCTCTGCAAGCATGACATTGGTCTAAACACATGAAGATTGGTTTTACAAGGACCATGCTACAACTTTCTTTCTCTCTTCCTCCTGACATATGCACGGATTATATAACTCCCTTCTTTTCTTGCTGAGGTAGGGTGGAAGACAGCTGCTACTGGAGGAATAGTAAAAGAGATTGAATAGGGTCTTCCCAGCAGCAGCCACTGCCCTTGACTTGTAGTCCTCTAAGCTCTGCTCTTCCCTTATTTTCCTCTCTTGCTGCAGTTGTGAAAGGTGCAGTAGAATAAGTAAAGGCTGCTTCAGGAGGCAGCCACATAAGAAGTAAGAAAGGGATGTAGGAAAGTGGTTTCTGTAAAGCATTGGCTAGATCTAAGATGTAGCCAACCTTCATTTGGCTGGTTAGGTGGAAATACTCTTTACTATTTCTTTGATCAAAGAATGTGTTTTTGCTAGAAAAAAATACTTACTTGAATGGTGTGTTTTCAGGTTCAATCATTGCTTTATTGCGGAGAATAGCTGGTCCTGCACCTACACCAATGTCACTAGGATAAGTATTGATGTAGTTTGGTGGCGGGCCTTCAAACTGGTCCATTCTGTCTTGAAGAATCTGTTCCCACTGTTCCAAATTTTTTATTACAGCAATGCCCAATGGTGATGTTACAGGAAGATCTAAACAGAATAATAAATTACAATAATTAATTATTTATTAATATATATCAACACACAACTAATATATCCTATATACAATTATAATTAAGTAAGGCTTAAATGATTTTTTACTCTAAGTTGCAGTGTGTATAAAAGACCAGAATAATAAAACCATCCAAAAAAAATCTTGAAAGAAAATGTACTAGTTGGTAATTATAAAAAATAATGTATTAAATTATTTAAATTTAAAAATGAAAATTAAAAACCAAAGTCTGACAGAAAGTCACTTATACAGAAAACTAAAATGTAAAGCAGAATTTAACATACCAGTGAATTCCAGACCAGCAATGGGAAAGAAATTCTTAACATTGTGTAGAACTAATTTTACCATTGTCAGATGCAGAAGAGCCCAGCTGTATAAAAATAACAGATTGAGTTGTGTTAAAACATTAACACAATTATCTGCAGAAAGTTTTTCTCCTACCAAATACAAAGCTTAGAAAAACAGTGTAGATCGTTCACTGAGGTTTATGAGACACATGGAGAAAGATCCTTATGTATCAACTATGCAATATAAAGGTGCCTCTGAGGGCCCCATTGCTGCAACAGGTAGTATCCCTGTCTCTCTTTCACAAGTCCCAGATTATTGTACTCTTCCCCCAGATAAACGAGTGTGCATGCATGAGCTGCTGCAAGACTGAGAATTAAGTACAAGCCCCCTGAAACATGTCCTGAAATTCTCTATGAAATCATGATGAATATAGACAAGACATTACTTGAGTTTGGCATTCATGGCAGAAGCTCTCACACTGAAAGAGTCTCACAGATATTAATGATACAAATCCCATACAGTATACCCGTAAGGACTAACGAGAGACTTGAAGAACACATAAAAAAGCCATCATTTTTCTCCATTATTATAATGCTGAGGTCATCCACTTCATATTATCTTGCAACATTTTCTCTTTTAAAGTGTTCTAGTTAATCTGCCCCTCATTCAAAAACTGAAGATCATGCTTGAATCAGTAGTCTTAAGCATCATTCTAGAGCTGGCATTGCGGTACTTCATGTTCTTTGTGTCTTAAAAATGAAGATAGAAGGTTTTTAATTTTTTTTTCTCCCCTCCCCCCAAAATGCAAACCACACATCTTTGACTTCTTAATCCCATTTTTCTAGGCAAGTAAATAGTGAACTGTTACTGTGATGAGAATTTGTCACTTCTGTAATCCTATTGCCGCAAATAAGTCTATCCACGGTACTAAAGTTATTTGACTTAAACTGGATGGTGCAGAGGACCTGTATTTTCTTCAATTTGGAAGGAAAGGTAACCTCACAACATTATTATTCTAAAATAGTGGTAATTTCTGCTAACCTGTAAGAATTGGCATCTTTGTGTTCCTGGATCTGAACATCAGAGAGGAAAGCATCATCCTCTTCCTCATCACTGTGAATGCTTTCATCGGAATCATATATAACACCGCTGTCTGATAAAGGAAGAAATGGCTGCAACGCAAAATAAAAGTCTGCTATAAAAGCAATTTTCTGATCTGTTAATATTCAACTCTTACTTTAGTTATCACTGTCATAATGTTTAAACGACAACAACTTAACCCATTTATAAGTTTCTCTAAAACAAAACAAGTAGCAAGGGGAAAAGTGTTAATCTCCATTATCTGCAAGAGACATGTTTTGAAAGTTAAGTAATAGGCTTGTAGGCTCTTAATCTTTTATTATGAGGACAATATTCTGCAGCTTACTATGAAGAGCACTCAAAATTTTCACATTATTTTTGTCCTTTAAAATTTAAAGGAGAGAAATAGGGGTTTATGAACTGTAACTTGTATTTTCTATTTTATTTTACCTTTGCCATAAAATAGTCCCACATGCTGAGTTCTGGAGGGATAAACTTTTCTTTGTAAGAGGGTCTTTCTGCAGGTACAGGTGGTGGTACAGTGCTATCCTTCACTGGTCTTCCAGGCACTAGCATTCTCATATTAAACCGACGGCGATGTTTATCCATTTCTTCTGATGGAAGAGGTGGTGCTAAATTCAGGTAATTTGAAAAGCTGATATTAATATTGCATCTTTAGAAGTGGCTGTATTTTATAATTGAAGCAACTAAACCCATTGTTATTGGTACTAATTTCTACTGAGTCAGAAATCAAAGCCAGCCTAAATAAAGTAAGTGTAATCATACAAAAAGTTCACTTATGATACATTCAATAACTGTGACATTTACACATTGGACATATCATGAGGAATAAATTTTATTTTCTGGATTAAGTTCTCAGGAGATGTAACGTAAAAAGCTTTTAGCTGAAAATTTTCTCAAGAAAGAAATTAAGAAATTTTCTTGAGAAATAAAAGTAATATATAAAATATCACTAAACTGTAAACTGCACAAGTAGCAGTAGTTATTCAAAATATAAGCCAAGGAACTCTGAAGACAGCAAAGAAATTTCTAACAGAGAGCCATTTTTTTTTGACAACTGAAGTCTATTTTAAAGTGTTATGATTTAAAATGTCTTAATAGATATCAAAATATTAATGTGGAATTTGTTTTTCAAAGTGTTATTGGCCAGGCAACATTGAAGATCACACTTACTTCATTTCAAAGGAGCTAGATATTTAATTTTTTTTTTTAAAAAGCCACTACTAACATTCATCTATACTGCAAGTTTTTACAAACCTTCATTACCATCCTCTGAAACATCAGAAGCTGTAGCAGCTTGTAGGTTAAAGGAAAACAGAATACATCTCAAATGAAGACATGACTTTATGTAAGTTATTAATATTAACATCCTGTGAAAATAACTGCCTTAAATGAGTTTAAGTTATTCCATGAATGACAAATATCTGTTGTGTATTGCTTTATTACTCTTTTGGTTTATATTTCAGATACGGAATATCTAATTTTTGCATAAGTTTCAAGCCTATTGTAGTTTTGAAAGTCTACGTGACATGATTTTCAGTATTGTTGCAGTGTGAAGTCTATGACAAATAGTTGTATTTCCTTTTGTCTCCGGAGCCTGAAGTCAGTCTCCACTTTTGCTTTTCCTCATGCAGTATATTAAGACATGCTCATATGTCTTTGCAAAACTCCTCTTTTTAGTTGGTGCTTACATATGCATGAACTATTTTTCTGACAGATGAAGCTGATATTTCTTCTCTGTGGTCTTGTGCAAGGTGAAATGATATCTTGCAATAGAAATTGGTTTCAGAAATACTGTTTCCAAGTTACTGCAGTCATTCAACAGTAATACTCATCTCTCATACAGAAAACCATAGGTATTAACATTGATTTATACCATCTGTTTTTTCACTAAAAAAATAATGACTGAAAGTCCTGAAAAGTGTTATAAGTAAGCATCTAATAGTAATATAAGCAATATAATAACTGTACAGTTTTCATGGCCAATTCAAAATGTGCTGGGTGCCATTACAAAGAACAACTGCAAGACTAATATTTTTTTTTCTGCTTCTTAATTAATGTAACAGTTTATTTGCCAGTAGATACTTAAATTCTGCTTGCTTGGTTTTTGTCTTTAAAAGGAAGTAAATCTCTCCTACTAGATTACTAACAGGAATAAAATGTGAATCATTTGTATAACGTTTAGAGAACAAAGTACCTGGAATATTTTCTGACTGCCTTCGAGGTTTTACAAGAAGTTTCACTCCTCCGCCAAAAACAGCTGCCCACATTCGACTGTTCAAAGGATGGGCTGCTAGTCGAAATAATTCATTACATGAATTGGTTGCAAGGGCATGTATAAGGAGACTCAGGTAGACAGCTATAACAGCTTCGCAAAGTAGGATGTTTAACTTTGGTTGGTCTTCATCCTGAGCTGAACTTAAGAGATTTATAAGTGAACTCACACCTGCAAAGAGAAAAGAGGAAAAGAATCTATATTAAATGAGAAGGAGTACAAATGGAAAAAAAGGAGGTGTTTCACCTCTACATTTTATGTTAAACATATACTAATAGTGGCATGATTCTTTTATTCAGATGAAACATACTAATAATATTTTTCTTAAAATCATAAAGATCAAAATTATAAAAGGCCTTCTTGGGTCCAGGACTTCTGAGTTGAACCTCTCTGCAAATACTATGGGCGGTTCAGCTTTCCTATGGAATTCCTACACTGTTCCACAGTTGTCCTCAAAATACTAAATTTATGCTCGCACACTGGGAGTAGTTGTTTTGACAGCTATACCAGGTAAAGCATAGAGGTAAGACAGTGCTGTAGAAACAGAACTAGCTTTGCTAGGGGGTGAGGCAAACTGGAAGAAAACATTTTAGGATGACAAGTTATCATCTTATGAAGTTTATCCTAAAGATCGTGGTCTCTTCTCCAAGCAAGGTGTTTGCCATGTAGAAAATTTATTTTTATTTGTTTTGATACGTGAAAAAGTTAAAGGCTGTTATTTATGTGAGAACTAAATCAGAAACACTTATCCATCATTAATCATCCATCATTTCATCCTTGTTATTAGAGGACAGTGAGATAATCTTGAAATGTGGAGCTGGTCCAGTGGTGATAAAAGTAACATCAATTTTGTCTCACCAGGCCACTGAGCAGGAGATGAGTTTGGAGTTGCGTGCTCTTCAATACTTTCTGTCCTCAGTCTGCGTCGATCACTCAAAAGCAGTCCTTGATAAACCATCCCTGTGAACTGATTTGCTTCTGTTTGACTGCTAAATATAAATCAATTTCTTCTGATAAGAAAGGACTTTAGAATATTTTTGTAATAAAGTATAGTATATATGCTTCTCATTTTAATCAGAAAATGCAACATTTAAAATTATATAAGCCTAAGTCAAGAGTTTTATAATTTCACAGTATACAAAATACATTTTTTACGAAAACTTGAAACATTTTCATGTGGTATTATCAATTCTAATATGTTAGGTGTGTAGCTCCAGATATGAAAAAGGCTATTTCAAAAAATTTAATATATTTGTTCTGAAGAATTTTTTTAAACATTTTTACAACAGTAAAACTCTTCCAGTTCCAGTTTGGAACATAAACTGCCTGAAACCTGACTTTAGTTAGGCTTAAATGTTTCCCCTGCACCTCTATTCATCAATGACTGTGCTGTGGAAAACAGCATTCAAATATTTTTAGAAGCATCCCAAGTGAGAGGGACACCACATTTTCCTGTTGTTTATTGGAAAAAATCTGAATGATTTGTGTTATTTTATCTGTGTAAAACTGATCTGGCATATCAAAGCTAGCAGTGTGTAAACTGTATAAGTATACACACACAGATATTTAATCCCTTTTTTAAAACACATGCATGAAGAATTTCTATTTTGGATACACAAAAGTGTACTCCAAATGTAGGACTATAAGAAGACTTCCATTTTTACCTGTAGCTGTGGCTATCACATAGTGCTTGATAAATGGATGCAGAAAGTGAAGCTGCTAAAGAATGAAGTGTGTACACCTAAAATAAAAAGAGCCAATAAGCTATAAGTTACATATAAAAGGTGAATAAACCACAATTCTTTCTAAACAGCATTGGAAATTTGTTATGCAGGAATGTCCTAGTTTTAAACCAAGTGCAGGAAATAGTAACTGAATGTTGCTTTAAGTTTACAATACAGTACTTTGAATATAACAACTGCTTGCTCAAGATCATTTGATTGCCATCAAAACCTTCTAAAATTATTTCAAGATAATTAACTTTAATATAGAACTGCCACAGTGAATGAGTATGCTGAAGGAGTGATTAAGTATGTCCTGTTACGAGAATGAAAATAGAAACACTCCAGTTCTTAAACTGAAGAAATGCAAGGATTTCTTAGAAAGTCCAATAAAATCCACAGCATGAATAAAAATGATACTGTCAAACTGTTAAAAAGGTAAACTTTTTAAAATCTACCCTGTGTTCATTTCCATCTTTTTCTACCATCTTTCCATTTAATCAAATGCTAGACCTTAGATTAAAGCTATGAATTATCTAAGTAGTTGTTTTGCAGTTAGGAAGCATCAGCTCTTCTTCCTGAATTCTCTTTTAAAAGAAAATGCATGTGAAGTATGAGTTTTTAGAGTAAGAAAGATGCTGTAGCATAATGCAGGGTGGAAAAGGAGTCAACTATATAAGAGACAAAATGAGATGTAAATGAGCTTGGGTTACGGTTTAGAAACATAACTGCCTTGCAGTGGGACAACCTGTTTAGTTTCCTAATTTTTCCCACTCTCATTTAGACAATAGAAATTCAAATTAATTTAATGAATATGTATACTGATCTAAATGTACAAAATAATGATTTAGCTTCTTACTAATTAACTGTGTCGGAGTCTCTGTGGCTTTTTTCCCCTCTCTATTTACAGAATCTGAATATAATTTATTTACTCCTGAGTATGGAGTCAGATAAAGTA
The DNA here is from genome assembly GCA_013400875.1 of Anhinga rufa. NCBI lineage: Eukaryota > Metazoa > Chordata > Aves > Suliformes > Anhingidae > Anhinga > Anhinga rufa. The sequence continues at coordinate 741 of VZTV01012479.1, read as the reverse complement.
ATTTACCACAACTCCTTAGAAACCAGTACACTTGAGGAAATTCATGCTAAGGTAAGGTTTATAATATCTATATTAATAGAAGGTTATAATGTAACTTACAGCCTCCCATCTCTACTTTCATTAATCTCCCTACATGATTTGACCAAAATGATATAATTAGTTAACGTATATGATCTTGTTGTTTTAAAAGCCAAGAATTCAGTGTTTTAATGAACATTCACATTTGGAATAGCTTCCTGAGAATGACCAGAATTTGGATGAAAGGGAACTACCAGATTCAAAAAGATGTCAGAAAGCAAGTGGTTAACTAGCATTTTCAGTTTGCCAGACTTAAGAGAGAAGGTCAGTATTGTGAAAGGGCAAGTGTTGAAAAGTTAACTCAAACACCACATTTTATTTTTCGCATGCTCACTCCCCATTTTATAAAAAAACTCACTTAGCATTTCCTGAAAGCTTTTCATTACCTTGACATCTTCAATATTAGGATGTGGTGGTGATTTCATCTGCACAATAGTGTAAAGAATATCATGGATGTGGTTGTTTAAATACAGCACAGGATTAGCTATCACAGTTTTTGTGGATGCTATGCTTGCAGAAAGCAACGGTAGTGTTGTAGGTAATGGAAGTGGAGACTGAAGTTGTTTTACAGTAGTTTCCTGTTAAAAAGAAAAGATTGTATTTAAAATTATTGTTTTAAGAAAAAAAAGTAAAAAAAAAGATAATTTTACATCTTAAATGTTT
>VZTV01012478.1:270-19770 GCA_013400875.1 Anhinga rufa | reverse complement strand
AAGGTTTATGTCCAAGTTTAGGAAGTATTGATCTAAGGAGGAAACAGGGCAAGTATTCAGATTGCACAGCTTCCAAATATGGCTCTTATCAGAAAACTGATAGAATTGTCCAGTTTCTACATCTGCTAGTTATGAGACTACCTTCACATTGTCACTGGAACCAAAAATAGTCTCCTCCTCCTAGGTTTGGATCTGAACCGATACCAAAAATTTAGGGAAAGCTTCAGGTGCAGAAACTCTAATCCATAGAAGCCATGAATTACAACACAAACTTTATCTATATGCCACAGTAAATCAGAAATATGCCCACTAGCTCTGTGGCTAGCGTATATGCCCATGATACATATTCTGACCTTTCCTGATTTTGTTTCATGATACAGCTGCTTCCAAGCTAGCCCTAAAAATTTTGATGATGTTTTAACAAAGCCACTTTAACCTTTCTTAAGTTTGCTAATAGATGTTATGAGACCTGACAATATAAGTTGTTGTGTTGTGTTTTGTTTGGTGGGTTTTTTTGGGGGTGGGTAGTGGTGGTGTTTTTTTGCATCTCCCTAACGGTAATTTAAGAAAGAGACATTTCTTCATATTTCTTAGGTTTATCAGATCATAGAGGTTGTAGGCTTTGACCTGAACTCCAGCCTAAAAGAAACAAGCAGGCTTTTAGTAACTATTTCCAGGGATGCTGTGGTGTGCTTCCTTAAATTTCCTGTACTTAAATAGGAAAGAATGATGTAAAGTAGATAGCCCCAAGAGTTAAATTTGAAGTCTAAAGGACAAGCACAAGTTTAAAACAGAGTATTAATATGACAGCTGATAGATCTTTCCGTTTCCTAGGTTGGACCAGATGATATTGGGAATTTTGATGCAGTGTTTACAGAAGAAATGGTCCCATACTCAGTTTGCGTTTCTTCCGATTACAACATCGTTAATGCCAGCGTCCTAGAGGCGGATGATGCATTTGTTGGATTTTCTTATGCACCACCTTCTGAAGATATGTTTTCCTAGGAAGTTAAAAGCCAACAGTGTTTGGAAGTCTTGGGGTGAACTGAAATGTTAGGGTTATGGACACATTCCAAAAGCGTGTACCTAGTGCCTCGTTTTGTATTATGTAGGTTTGAAACCTATGAACAAACTTTCTCTGCTGTATAGGAGGAATTTGGGCATTTTGGATGGCTTTCTTTGGGGTTTGAACTGTTTGTTCCTGCTGCAGAAAATATTTTTTAAAACCTTTAAAAAGCGTTCTCTACATATTTTTTAAGCAAAAACACTGACTGTTCTCCTCAATCCCTTCAAGTTTACATTCATACCTATCTAAGATTTGGCTGGCACAAACAGCGGCAAATTTAGTAAATTTATAAATGCTTTTGTACCTATTTACAGTGACTTTGTGCTTGAATTGTAACTATGCAAATTGTCTTTTGTATATCCTGGTTTTAAAAAAAAAAAAGGTAAATGTTTTCCCTATTATATCAGTTTGAAATATGTTAGTTTACCTGTCAGCACTTAAATGAGGGGTTAATATAAGTTAAGACCAGGATTCTTAAAGGAATTCTGCAGAATGAAAAGGTGGTCCTGTAAAACTGGATTGTTGTTCTTGCGCTTGCTGAAGAACCCACTCGCTCAACTGGGTTATCTGAGGTATGGGGAATTACTCAAAACAAGGATGGAACAAATTAACTGGATTGATTTGGTAACGTTACTGATCATGTGTTCTACTTTTCTTTCCTCCTTGAGATAAATACGTCTATATTTCAACTACATTAAAAATATTTTTGGTTAAAACTCTGCTTCTCCAAAGATATAATATGCAATAATCACTGTTACTTTAAAAGGCTATCTTGCTTTGACCTTTCGGGGGTGGGTGGTGAGGGGATCATGCCAAATATTGGGGATTTTTCTCACGGATTCATAGTTTGAAAACACTAATATGTTCCAAATTGATTGTATTTCAGTGTTCATAGCTACTTGTCTTTGCTTCCATTTTGCACCATTTTTAAATCTTCACTTGATACTAGGGGGGAAAATGTAAATTACGCTGATAATTTTAAAAACGTGAAAAGCTGTTGTATTTCTCATAACATACACTTGTATGGACAAACATAATTCTGAACAATTTCTGTTTAAGGAAATTTTTTTAAACAATGCAAAAATTGACTGCAGTTACAGTGTATAAAGGCCTATCACAGTAGTAGTTTTATTATATACATTACTTGTAAATAACAACATGTTTTTGTCTGGTACTTCAAAAATGTTCTTGTGTTTTTTGTTCATAAATACATTTGGTTAAAGGCCTTGATTTGAGAGAAGTCTGATAAGACACTGATGAGTAGCTAGAGTTAATGTCAGATAAATTTCAATATATAAATAATCTAATTTTTGACAAAATAAGAGCTAGCTAAGAGAAATGCTATATATATTGCATCGAGATCAGTTAAAAGTTGAGAGTATTGGGGAAATGAGTGTATCAAATTGTAATTCTTTTGAAACTAATGTTGTGTCAACAGTGAAACATTAAGACAAGTGGAAACTAAAACAGGATTCCTTGTGTATCTCAAGGAGAATCTCCTATAGCACTGTCTCCTGCAGAGTGCTTAAGTTACACTGAGCAGTTGCTACCTGAGGTGTTGGAAGGAGCAGCTGGGTAAAAGTAGTAAGAATTGACATTGGCATGGAAGGGAGGAACGAACTGCTGTAGCCTTTGTGGGAGCGGACTGATGTCTTAGCACTCATTTTCCATGGTGCCGCTCTTTGGAAATAGCTATGCAGCTGTTCAGGACAACCAAGTGCTACATGAATCCTGTTCTTGCAGTTATAATTGCTCGGAAGCAACAGCCTTATCTTATTTTCTTTTAAACGTACGTCTTTCTGATGGACTGGAAAGCAGAAATTGATTGTAAGAAAGGAAGTATCCGTTCTCATACTGAATTTTTACTCTATACTCCCAAAATGATTGTGGGCTATTTTAACTACCTTCTCTTTATGGCAAGGAAGCACATACTGTAGCTGCTTTCTGCTTCTCCAAGTGAGGGGGTTACAGTACTGTAGAGAGATGGGAAGGAGAGGGGGTACTTCAGAAGCTGTTGCTGTGGGAGCTAGCACCCCTTTTAATTTCTTTGTCTTGTGTTTCCAAATGTCTGTACCTAGCTGCCTGACTTGGGTGACAGGGTTTTTGTTGTTGTTGTTGTTGTTTGGGTGTTTTTGTCATAAATTTGAGGTTTCTTTCCTTGTTTTATTTAAAAAAAAAAAAAAAGCAGTAGTAGTTGAAGTTATTTCTGGGACAGCAGCTTAGTAATTGCTGATTAAGTTTTTTCCTTTGGCAGGCTCCACCTGTTTAGCAAATTGTGAATGTGTTTAAGCATATCGCTTGCAATACTTAAGTTCACTTAGTTTCTTCTACTGTAAGTTCATATTGTGAAATACCTCGGTCAAATCAGGACTTCTAAAGATAGCAGACTGTGTACAACATGAAGCAGTAAAGCCTCACAATACTTCTGTGGCTAGTGCTCTCGTTCTGCATCTCATGAGGCTGGTTTTCAAAGTAAGGCGGCTCAGTTCAGAGTGTCGTAGCCCCTTTACCCGCGCTGAGCTGAAAAGTGAAGTCTGAAGCACTAGTTGTGGTAAAGCCTAGATAGGAGACTGTCGAAGAACCTGCACAGTAACCACCTGCAGTGCTCCCTTCATGCTTTGGCAGATACTTAATAAAAGGAGGTAAAATTTATCCTTTTTGTGACTAACGCAGGGGTTTTTGCTTGTCTGTAGCAAAGGGGGATTGTTCATCCCCTTCTGGAGAGCTGCTGCTGAACCCCCGTGAGGAGTTCAGGTTCCTGTGAGGCCTTCTCTCCTGGTCCTGTGGAAGCCAAAGCACGGTGCCGCCTTTGTGCCCTCCAGTCTTTCGGCCTGGGAGGAGAGCGAGAGAAAGATGGACTGACTGAAATGCATGGCAGTTGTGAAAAGGTGAGCTGAAATACCTTTAAAGAGAGGTTAGAGTTGCTGTCCTGGGAGGTAATATACAGATGCTAAAGGCAGCAGTTAAATATGCAAAATTTATTAATGAAAGCGAGAAAACAGTTTTACAAATACGTTGTCTTTTACTGCGCTGTCAGTGCGTGACCCTTTTCTAGCGACCAGCGCGGGCCCGCGCCGGCGGCAGCGCGCCCCACAGCCGCCGCGTGCTTGACGGCGCAGCGCCCCGCCCAGGAGCGGGNGCCCCGGCGGCCGCCGCGCCTTCACGCAGGCGCGCGGGGAGCGGTGCCGCTTTTCCCGCCCCGGCCGGCCGGGCGGGCGGCGGCTGAGGGAGCGGCACCGGCCTGCGGGGGGCGATCCCCTCGCTACCGCCTCCGAAACGGCCCCGTCCCCCTCTCCAGCGGGGGCACCGGCGCCATGGTAGGGAGAAGGCGCCATAGCCGCCCTCCTCTCCCCGCTGCGGTGTGGGCGGCCCGGCCGCCCTCAGTGCCCGTTGCTGCCGCCACAGCGGTGCTGAAGCGGGGGGCGTAGGAAGCCCGGAGGACGCTCTGGGGAGAGCGGCGGTGAGGTCTGTGAGGAAGGGGTGCCGACGGCAGCCGCCGGAGCCCGGAGCGCGGCGTTGGGCGCCGCGCCCTGTCACGCGCTGGAGTGCCGCTGGGCGGGGATGGCGGGCTGGGGCAGGGCGCTCGCCAGGCTTTATTTTTTTAAGCTTAGGCGGTGACAATGTTTAGTGCGTAATGGCCCGGGCCATCGCTTAGTCCTTCCTCGTGGCGTCTGGTGCCCTCCTAGCCCGGGGAAACCAGGGTCCAGGGAGTTACGGTGGGTGGGTGCGTCTCTCTGCCTGCGTGTTTCTTCAGCTCCTTTTGCTGAAGATTTTGAGGGATGGAGCAGTAATTGTGTAGGAATAATCCTAAAGAAATTAGGGAAAAAAATCCCTACTGTAAATTCTTTTTCAACTTGGCATAAAATTCAATACCTGAGGCACCAAGCACACCTACCAGCCCACAGCGTGCAATTCTCAGACGAGAGGATTTACGCTGCTGCCATGCAAGTGTTGCACTGGTATCCAGTCACTCTTCTCTCAGATACTGACCTGTTTGTGAGCTCCCACAAGGCATCTTCCATATGCTACGAGCTTTGCTTCCTCATCAGCCCAATAATTCTGTGTATTGGCCTTCACCAGGTAGCTAAATCTATTTTATTTTTTTTTTATAGAAGAAAATCTGTAAAACAGGTATGTATATCCAATGCCTTGGTAATTCTCCCTCTAAAATCAGCAAAATACTGCTTCGCGGTATGAGATTCTACTTTAAAAAATACAGAGATGTAGATAATACACAATGAATACAGCACTGAAGAGCATAGTCAGCCTCCCCGCCAAAATTGTAGTTGTGAACATTTTGTCTATGGGAATCAGGATTAATGTTCTGTGCACATGGATGGAATTAAGTGTTTGCAAGATCAGTACCTTAAGTGCATGCTACAGGAGGTAACAGCGGAGTAGCAAAGTCAGATTTACAGAAGGGAAAAGATGTTGCCCTGTTTCACACCTTTAACAGCTATGACAGACTTCTCAGATAAGGAAGATATTTAAGTCTGTCTTTTGATAGGCTGACTATACCTATAAAATATATAATATATTAAAAAATGCAAGCTTTAATGTCATGGGTTAGAGAACTGGGCCGTAAAACAATTCACTGAGAGAAGAAAACACTCGAGCATTCTTCAGGAATTTACTTTGGGAATGTACTATGCTTCAGCCATTGGAAAGAAGTTTCCACTGAATTTTAAAAATCCTTAAAGAACTGCATAGTTTGAAAAAGAGACTATTTTAATTTTTTATGGCTTTGTTAATATATATCTATTATTATCGTGGCATGGCCAGTTCTAACGTCATTTCTTCACAGTTTATTCCAACCTGAATAAAGATAAAGAGTGCAAAGATCTTTCCTGGAAGATGCATCGTGAAATACAGAAAATGAGGGAAATTGCCCTTATTTACCTTGACAGAAGCGGTGGCCTTCAGAAATTTGTGCATGACTGCAAAAAATATAATGGTATTTACTCACTCAGTGGACAGTCTGTTAAATGGATACATCATGTTACACAAATCTCGGTTATTTTTATTTAAGATACTTTTTGCTCCTGCAGACTCAAAACAAAGTTACGCTGTTTATCGTTTCATTATTTCAATAAATCCTTCTGATATTGCTGAACTAGATGCAACTCTGGGAAACTACATCCTTCATAATCCCATACAAGCTGCACAGATTTTTCAGTCTGTAAGTATGTATTTATAGACAACAGTAGACAAAAGTACATCTTCTATATTTTAACTAGATTTTCCTTTCTAAAATCAAGTTATTTTTCAATCACAGGTATGTTTCATAGCTATTAAGACATTGTCATTAATTGAACAACTGCAGACAGAGGCCCAGGTGAGCCTGCATTGTTTTCCTCCATTTAGATCTTAAACCTTCTAAGTATGGTGAAGTATTAACAAATATTATTTTTGCACTAACTTTCCAGTGTTCGTCTTTCCTTCGGTTGTAGTATTTGTAATTAAAAAAAGCTGGAAGTCTCACCCAACCATATTGCAAGAATTTTGAGATAATGAATTTGAAACCTAATTACTCTTACACTTCACGTGTTTCTGAAATCTTTTTCTGATAGCTATATATCACATTGTGTGTTTGGCCATGTAAGTAAAGCAGTTTTAAATAAAAAAAAATATTTTTACGGTATTAATGTAATTGTGTCTCCTGTTAGATTAGCATACTGCTGAAACCAACGCATTTGCCACCTTTACCAAGTTACGTTCTGAGTCTTTCTGCGTTTCCCTTTAATTACACATCTCAGAGATTTTATATGTCTGAAGGAATAGCGATTGCGATGGGAACTGTAACAAAATATACACAAGGAGCAAGATTTCTTTGCACTGAGGAAACCTGTCCATTTTCTGAAGGTAGTAAAACAAAAAAAATCAGTACTATTTCAAAAGCTTTTTGATAATTTTGATAACTTAGCAGAGGTTAAACACCTAGCACGAAAAAGGCATTTTCCTGTGCAGTCTTATTATGAAGACGTTTTTGTAATGGGTACAGCATGATTTTTATTAATTGAAAGCAGTGGACCTTGCCAGTGATTACTCAGCATTAGTAAATATTTTGGGAGCGTAGCTATGCCAGCAATCAGTTTTCCTAACGCTGAAGGTAGCTTATATGAGAAAAGATACATCGCCAATATAATTTAGTATATTATCTGAAAACAAAAAAGCTAACTGGTAGAATACTTTTTTTACCCTCGGAAACTGTGTTCCTGTATATAAAAATACCACAGAACGGTATGCTTAAGTGACTGGCAAAAGATTCCAGCACAGAGCAAGTTTGCTGTAATGACTTCTGTGGAACAACTTCTTCGAGTAACACTACTGAAGGGCTCGTGTTGTTGCAGGATTAGGCCTCAAGTACTTTTAAGGCCGTTTTGTTTGCTTCCTCCTGTAACAGAAATCATAACGTTATAAAAGAGAAGCAAAATCCCACAGTTAGGAGACTGCAGAATAAATAACTATGTCTTTATGAGGGCATGTAGCTGTAGCAAATGAACGCCAACCCGGCGTCAACTTCCCGGCAAGGCAGAAGCAGCGGCCGCCGGTGCCCCACGGCTCGGCCAGGCCCAGGCCGCAGCGCTGGGCCACCCCGGTGCCTTCTTGCGGCTGGCCCGCTATAAACGAGGTCATTTGCGTGGAAGCGTAGTGTATGAACGCATATGTTCATCTGAATAAACACATGACAAATTTGGAATTTCGCTGTCCAGTAGTTTAATGACTTCTATTTTAGTGGGAAATTTAAAAAAGAAGCCATGTCCTCATTTTAAATGTTTGGTAAATTTTATTTTATTTTAAACTTTTTTTTTAGGGTTTAGGTACATAAGAGTGCATCTGCCTGGAGCTACAGAATCTGCCACAGTGAGGAGTGATTTTGTGTGTAGTTTGTGTTCTTCGCCACTGCAGGAAGATATGAAATTTAGAGTACTTGGTGGTAGGATCTATGTAGTTTTATTTTTAGATCTGTTACTTTCCTACCTCTGTTACACAATAAGTAAACAAAGTGGTTAAGTGGAAGAAGCCCCAAAATACACCAGTCATTAAAAAAGAAAAAAAAAGCTGTACTGTTTTCAAGAGAACTAACCTTTTCTTTGCCTTTATTTTGAAAGATAAACAAATAGTTGAAATGATTGATGCAAAAGTTCTTAATGCTTTGAAAGGATATTCCAATGATAAATCACATTTTAGGATTCAGACATTTACAGTTTTCTTGAGAGGTAAGCTGAGTTTTGCCAAAAATGTTTTCAAATTGAACTGTAATAATCCCTTCCATTTTCCTTACAGGTCCATTTCTCTGGATAAATTGGTGAAAGTCATAATTTATCTTGCAGTTCTTTAATAAAATTGGGGGAGGGGAAATACATAAAATTAGCGTGGTGACTAAACAGTATACAAGGTGATTGAAGACTGCACATGGCATAACTGTTGTGTTCACTTCTATACCTTCATTTAAATAAAATCCCCAGGCCAGCTCTGCATTCTAGCTGTAGCTTAGTTTTTCTTCCTCCTTTCTACTTCCTTTGGTCACAGTTTTGTACTACATGAATGCGTTTTTTAACATCCTTCCTCAGTCTAGCTGTTTTCCACATTCAGTCAGGATTTTTGGCTTCTACTACCCCCACCTTCCACTGCAAACATTAAATGATTTCTAATGTGAATATCCAGCTAAAATCCCAACTCACCCAACATACTCCCATTAATTCTCTTTAAAAAAAAAAAGAAAAAAGGATTCCAAAAGTCTGTGGAATTATATGGTTAATTTCTTGAAAACTAAATAGCTCCAAGATCATGAGAAATGCTTAAAAACTGACACTATGCATGTATTGTTATAAAACAGAATCTATGGGCGAGATACTGTGAGTTATGCATGCGTTGCATTTCCACTGGCTTCAGTGATCGGTGAGGTTAGACACAGTCTTAGCTGAGATTCATGTTTGGATGGACCTAACTCTCATTTCCAACAAATAAATGTGATTTTATTTTTTTGAAATGCACAAAAATACAAAGGTTCCCAAAGCTATTTGTGTGTCTTTTTGAAATCTGGTTAGTTTGGATCTCCTTTTTATTGTGTGGGTTTTTTTTTTTCCTCTGACGTTCCATAGGGCAGTAATTGATAATGACGCCACCGCAAGTCTCAGGGCAGGAACACATGCTTGCAAACAACTGTCCATTTTTTCAAGGCAGAACTAAATGCAGCATCCATTTTCTTTATCAGGAATCTACTTTTCCTCACCCAGTGTCCCTCACCCAGCCTTCCTTACCTTTTGTATCCAACCGTTGTTTTCTGCAATTTAATCATAAAATCGAACTGTTCATTATGTGAAAAAAGTTTTCTAACCGTGTCTTTAAAGCTGGTTTTATGCCCTAACGTGTCTGCAGGTTCTTCTCCCACACACACTCCTTTTTCTTTCTTTTTTTTTTTAATTTCTAGATGAACTGGCCAATAAAATGAAAATAGGGAACCACTACAAGATTATAGGAATTCCAGCTTGTGTACAGAACGGCTTACAAGCTATAGCATGTATAGAAGTCAATAGCGTACAGCTCTGTAAACCAACCGGTAAGAAAGTTCTGCTAAAAATTGACTAAAAATGTTGGAAAACCATCTAGAACAAACTCTTGAGAAACAGTACAGTTTTCTATTATGTAGAGGTCCGGATTATGAAACCACTCTGGGACTTTGCTCTTACAGTCTGAAACGCAAGCTTACTGTTACTTGGGAATATCTGCTTTTGCCCAGTTTCCATGCATCGGGAAGCTAACTGATTATTTACTGCAGTTCTTCAACTTCTCTTTCCAACTTCTCTTATCTATTGGAAGGTACTTTGACATCATACACTAAATGAACCCGATATTTCAGTTTTTTATTCCTTTCTTATTCCATGAGCTTTAGCAGATCATGTCTGCTACCTTTTTAGTGGTAAAACTAATAGTGTCAGACGTTTACATTCTGAATTTGTGCTTAATATATTAACATGTTTGTATCAAGACTAGAATGGTGATTTGTTCTAGTGTATCTGCGTGGCTCTCTTACGAAGTGCTTGTTAACCTGTACTCTGTTTTCATTAGGTCCTTCATTTGTCAGTGACAATTTTAAGTATCTGCTCTCACTGACTTCAAGTTCATGCTGGAGGTTTACTGCCATCCTCGCCAATATCTTTGCTTCTCAAGTTGTTCCACCAGGCACTTACAATACTCTTAAACTTGTGATATTGCTGAGTCTAGTACAGACATGTGAAAAAGAAAATGCAGATTATCTGGATCTGTTGATTGTGACAAGCGACACACTAGTAATTGATAGGTAAAGAGATTCCTGATTTTTCACCTGAATTAGAATGAAAAACATCAGTATTTTTAAAGATAATAAGATCAGTTTTACGTGAAAGGTTGAAGAGACTACTTTTTAAAAGTAAAAATACCCAATTTTTATCCCTGGGACATTTTTATTTATTTCAGGTGATAAATGTAGATCAGAACTTCACTAATAATAAAACCCCTTAACACTCTTGTAATGAGCTCAAATAAGATTTTAACACTAGCACTGTTTAGCAGAGCTCCAATAAAACATTCTTCTAAAACCAAAGGTGAAGACTGTCCCAGAAGCTGGTAATGATAAAAGCAAAGGGCTCTACTTTTCAAATCTTTCGTCACTTGAAGCCTTTTCATCACCACTTCCCAGCTATCAGCATTTTCAGTTAATGAGCAGTGTGTAAATAGACACTCATATTTTTATTGTTTTTTTTTCATAGAAACTATACTGATAAGGTATCAAAAGTCATGTACATCTTTACATGTAGGTCATAAATCCAGCTGTTGTTGCCTCGTAACAAAATGTTTTTTCTGCATTTATGCATTTAATGTATTTGCCCCTCCACACAACTACAAACTGTTAACACCATTTCACATACATTGCAGAAAAGTACAATATGCTCACCTTTAAATTTACATTAATTTAAACAAAATTACTTTCTCCCTCCCCAACTCAAAACAGGGCTTCACTTTTATTTAAAAAAAAAAAAGATCTTTGAAAGGGGCATGAACTTCACTTTCATTTGTGAGTTCTTCAACAAATTCATTAGTATTTTTGGTGGGGAAAAAAAACCCAAACTTTCTTAAACGTTTCAAAATTTAGCTGTAGAAATTAGTTCAAATTTGAAAAAAACGGCAAGCTGCAGGCTTTCTTTCCCCAGGTTGAGGGTAAGATTTCGCAAGAGAAATCACAGGAACTCAAGAGTGTTTTGAGAATCAAAACATCTGGTTAATATTAGAACAGTTGCACACTGTAAATCTTGGTCAGTACTGTCATTGGTATGGTCTTGCATGTGCACGTGGTATTGTGTTGTCAGTAGCCTGTCAAAACAGGCATTTCCTACATCATATTTATATGGGTATGATAGCCTATTTATTAATACTTACTGATTTTAATAATTTTCTCCCAGTTATTAATAGGAGGCTAAATCATGCTCTGACATCTTAAAATTATTAGGAGCCTTTGATTGTGGAACCAGACAGACAATTTCCAACTCCTTTGTGCCAAGGAACACAGTAATGGGGATGGAAAAGAAATTCTATACCTGGTTTCTCACAGAGAGTGGGGCGGGGGGGCGGTACCCAGGCAGGCAGAGCTTGCGAGTTCCCAGCCTCTTCATTTTTCCCAGATGGCCAGGATTGCTAATCCCCATCCCTTTTACATCACTGGAAAAGCTTGTCTAGAATAGGAATAGGAGTCAACGGTACGGGGTTAAGTTGTGAGCTGCCTTTGACTTCCTAGGAGTGACTTCTGTTGCAAGCCATGATTTACCTTGTACATTTAATCTGTAAAAAACAGTCCTGTTGGCGAGAAAGCTTGGACTTCTACCTTTGTACTCAAAGTTACTTTCAACATTTAGTTTTGACACTGGTTTTTATGTTAAGGGTTTTTTTGTAGCTGTTTCTAAGTGAGTATTAATATATAGAATATTAAGTTTTGAAAAACTGAACAATAATTTAACAATTTATGACTGACAGAATTATTTAATCCTCTAGGCTTCTGAATTACAGTGTATGTCTTCTGCCTCGTGGCATACGACACCCACCTTCTAGTGAAATTTTTCCTTCTGTCTCCAAAGATAAACACGGAACTGGAAGTGCCAGTATTTACGCGTGCAGCGCTGTGCTGGCTAAGGGAGGTGTCTGTTACATAGCAGACTTATCTTCATATAAAAAGGATAAACTTGAACTTCTGCAGTCCGGTAATCTCACACCTGCTAATAAATGAGGGGACGGAACAAAACAAACATGCAAATTCATTGCTAGGTTTGTTCCCCAGCGTGTGGCCCTTAAATGCTAGGAAAATCTATAAGCTGTTTTTGATCAGTCTGTGTAAGAAACAAGGACAAAAAAGCCAAGGTTCTAGAAGCTTACATTTGCTATGCTACAGAAACCCCACTGATCATGGCAATTCAGTGACATACATAACGACTGGTTTTAGATAGCATGTGGGGTTAGAATTTATAGTTAAACTAGATCAATTCCATAACTGACGCATTTTTGTCCTGTCCCAGTGCTGGAGAGCAGAACAACAACAGTATTCATTCCTGGGAAGAAGTATGGAGAAGAGGCTGACCAGCAAGTTACCATTTCAGTTCAGACCAATTTTTGGTCTTTTGTAGATGTGGATTCTTCCTCAAAGAAACATATACAAAAGGATAACTTCTTAATTGGCCAGATGGTAAAGCCCATGCCTTCTTATGACAGGAAGTGTACTAGAGCAGTCATTTGTGGTTATAGTTATTTCAACTTGTGAAATAAACCATCAAATTTGTTCGTATTTCCCCAAAAGTCACAACTTAAATGACTTTAAATCAAGTATCTTCTAAAATGAGCTAGCTTTCCCAAAAGTAGGTATCATTAATTTTATTCACAAAACCTTTTGGCAACTACTATTGAAACAAAAATTCTACTGCATATATTATAGGTAATTCATTAGACAATCTTGCAGGACTCTGTATATATGGGTACTGAACATTTTAGATCCAAAAAAAAAACCCCTGTGATGTTTCTACAAGTCAAAAGGGCAAAATAAACCAATTGTTTTCCTTGTCTCGGTCTTCTCTTTAGGACGTGAGTTTGATTCCACCTAACCTTCTAGATGTTTTTGGGCTTTTGATATATGATGAGTTTCCTTCATGTCAACTCTCTTCTCTCGTACCTCACATCTTGAAAAAAGCCATTAATCCTGAAGCCGTGCTGTACAGAGCCTCGCAGCAGTTCAAAATGCAGGATTTTGAAGAGGTAACAGATACTACCCAATAACTTAGAAATGCATCATACTTGCGAATATCACACTGCTTCTGTAATCGGAAGGTTCCTTCTGCACATTCTGATTGCTTATTTTAAACCTGTCGATACTCACTTCCCATCTTTCCCCCCCCCATGTTCCCGCTAGCACTGACAGGATCACTGATAGATTTAGCGTCAGTTCTTTGAAAGGGCCAGCACGATAAATTCAGTTTGATCCTGTTTCTGAAAAACGTGCTAGGTTAACAACAGATCTCCAATACCTACTTTTGACCAGAATAGTTTACAGACTCCATAGTTTATGGAGTTCATATTCCATTCTAAATTAACCGTCAGTATTTCTAGTACGATTAACATATTATTCTATTTATCTGCCATCTATCCTTACACACAGCTGAATGGTGACAGCTGCCTTTATAAAAACTGTTGGTAGAATATATTTGTCCAAGCTATATTACTATGCCACTGCTATGTTAAAAGGTATGAAAAAAAGTAAATTCTCTATTTTCCAGTTGAATATTTAAAACGCATACCCTCTCTCTAGTTTATTTTGTTTGCTAAGAATCTTCATGTTGAACTGAGTTCGGAAGCAGAAAACCTCATTCAGGGCTACTATCTTGCAAGTCGCAGAGTAAGAAGAGATTCTGTTCATGGATCAACACTATCAGCATCTGCACTAAAAATTCTGTATGTCCTACTTTTTGTAGTAAAGGAAACACATCTATGTTTCAAATAGAAATTGTGCTAACCTGCTCGAGAGCTTGTTAAACAAAAATCTTCAGTTTTGAAAAGCTCAAGCATAAAGAATTTTACTTACCACTTAACAAATACCATTTATTTTATATGGTGATGTTGCAAAAAAAAAGTTTAAAGAACTTTGCCAGGCAAAACCCCAGCGATTTCAGAAACAATTCTCACTGCTCAAGCTACCCAGAAAAACAAAAATGGCATTTAAATTATCACAGCTTTGTATTGTGCAAGCAAAATGAGTACTAACAGTAGATAACATGCCAAGCTCCACTGCTTTCCTAGCCCAACAAAGTCATGCATAGGAATATGCACTTTATCAGCAGCAAGTATAACTGCTCAGTATTTGTGGGAAGTTTACACAGCTGAAGTATGGAAAAAACCCACTCCAGTGTTAACTTCTGATTTACAGAAGTGCTTGAAAATAGGGCAAGATGTACAACATTTGTGTCTGCGATATTTATTTCTGACATTTATTCATCTCCTAGGGTTTCACTGTCTAAAGCTCATACTAAACTAAGTTTAAGAAAGAAAGTACTAGAGGAAGATGCGTTGATTGCTATCTTGTTACTTGAATCATCTCTTACCCTAAAATACGGTAATTAATGTAACTCAGTCTTTAGTCTTGGGTACATCCTTTTCATATTTTGGCAGTTGGAAAAGTTTGTATCAATTGATAGTAATAATAGTTAATTTCAAATCAAAGCCCAGAATTTCCACTGTTGAAGCCTGACATAAGGGAAGTCTTTCAGTTGAGTTTCTTGCAAAGAGCATCAGCCCTGTACATAATTAGGCCGCAGGCCAGCACCAAGCCTCCCTCCACTGTGCTGGCTGACATGAGGCATCGCTCCTCTAACATTGGTTCAGGTTCAACTAATGACAGATTTCCCTCCCTGGGGAAAGAGAAGACAAGGCTTGAGGGTGTTTTTGTTTATCTAGCATCACAGTCACATTTGCTCATGCACAAATTTGGCAGTGAGACAAGAATTATGATGTAACACTTGAAAATGGTAACATACAAGACTGCATTACTTAGTAATCTGTCAAGCTTTTTTTTTTTCCTTCAAAGTCCTGGCAGGAGTTTATCAAGTCTTTTAGCATGTCTTAATTTCTTCTTTGTGTAGGCAAGTCTGCATTGTGCATAGCTCCAAATCCTGTATTTCCGTTTGATCTCAGTGATGAAAGCTCCCTGCAACGGAGGGATAGTTACCTAAGGCAATGTCACCGTCAGCTGTGGACATTTATTGGTGCATATGGCCCAGGAATTCACACTAGCACTAAAGAAGAGTGAAAACTCTGCTCTAAGTAAAGCCTGAAGCTTCTACTTCAGCTTTTTGAGACTGCAGTTCAAAATACACAACTAAAAGTTTTTAGCATTTCTGCAAGACAGTTCGGTGCTGTTTTGCTAAGGAATAAAGCACAGCTGCCAAGATTCAGTTACAAGTTCTGCAGCAGCATTGTTTGAAGGCAGGAGTGGTGTCCTCATCCTGGGCAGCCACAGCTTCAGAAAAAAGCCACAACCTCAGCTTCTCTTCCTGGCTACCACTATTCATCCACAGCTTGGAAACAGGAGTAAAGCAGGGTTTTTAATAAGACTAACAGTTTAAACCGTTTTAGAATCTAATGTTTCATTTCAATATGAATATTCAATTCAATATTCAAACTATATGAACTCTGCAGTTTTTCTTGTTGCTTCTTTTCAAATGTATCACCCGATGATGGTTAAGTAGTTTGAAGTACATTAAAACTTTTTTTCTAGTGTAAGCCAACTTTCCTGAATTATTACTCATGTTCTAAAAGATATAAAAGTATCACCGTACTGCTTGATGTTCTGTGTTGTAGCTTTACATCACAGCAACATAATATTAGACCAGGATGGTGGTGTGCTCCTGCAAGCAGAAAATACCCTGTGTTTCCACATTACTTTACACAGACTGCAGGGGATAGAGAGTTCAGCTCTACCTCACTGCAAAAACATGATTAGAGTGGTGTGGGAGAAGATGAGGTGTCTGGCCTGCGGTATGTTTCTCCAGCTGTGGACTGTCCTGTATTTTATTTTCCTAGTGAGGATATAGCAGCAGACAGACATAAAACTTGTTCAGTGTTATAAGAGGTACATGTTAAAAAAAAGCAGGAGAAAAATTGTACAGACTTCCTGTCAAATCTGGACAAGCTGCACATGGAAGGCTCGGTGCGACTCATACCTGGGAAGTCACCCAGCAGGATCATGGTGCTACTGCTCGTACTGCCTCAACAGGAAAAAAAAACTACAGCCACTGAAAACAGAAATCCAAGATTTTATTCATCCACACATTGCCTTGGAGATAAGCAGAAAAGCTGCCACCACTAGCATTGTAAACACTCCCATTTAGACAAGCTAACCCAAGTTTTCCTACATGTTTTAACCCTTGATTTATTCAATTTTGTTCAATTTGTTTGGTACATTTAAATATTCATACTAAGTTCTAAGAGTGTCAACAAGGCCACTTCCCCTTCTAGCAACACTCTTACCTGAACTTCATTCGAGCATTATTCGCACATTTTCAGTGAACAGCTACTCCTCTGCCTTACTGTTGGCTCAAGCAGTATTTCTGAGGAGCAGGAAGGGCCATGAAAGCATTTCCAAGTGCATTAGAAGTCCACATTTCAGGCTGATGTTTTCAGGCTAAAAAAAAGAATTTCAAAATAAGTTAGTCAGTTTTCTGCATGCTTAATTAATCTCACACAAAGTTATTAACCTTACTGGCATTTCAGATGCAAAGATACACATCAGAAACCAGTCAGATGGGTAAACGGCAAAGATTTCATCATTATGCCAGCAAAATTACTTGTAGAATAGACTTAAATAGAATTCCTTTATAAACTACTATTTTTGACAAGCTGTATCAAGGAACTGATATTCTTAGAAAGAGGACAACTTCTTATCCTTGCCTCTCCCCAGCTTCTCACATGATCTTTTAAGCAAAAGCCAGAAGACTACTAGCAGTACCACAAGTAAAGGACAGCACGGTCAGTCAGGAGTCCAAAAGTGTCCTTGACTAACGGGCCATGCCCTCAGCTGGTGCCAGCCAGCACAGCTCCAGGCAGCGGCAAACGTGGCCCGGACAGGCCTCCACCAGCAAGCATGTAGCTTACTGCAGCCTGAGTGCTGTAGTATCACAGTAAAAAACAACATACCTTCTTAGACACCCACACTTCTAGAAGCAGATGGAGTCTACTGCGGGCTGTATGTGCCTACATAGGGCTTGAAGGCAGCGGAGGAGGCCATCTCATGTCATAGCACCTTTAAAAGATTAAATAACATCAGAAATGATGGTAGCAAATCATACTAGAAGAATCCTACTAATTCGCTGGCACATCAGATGCAAGACTGCTCATCACAAAATTCAGTTGGGTAAACGGCAGAGAGTCATCACCATCATCATCGTGCCAGCGGGCCGTTTCCTGCCTGCAGAAAGGCTGGTGTCATTTTTCCCCAGGTACCAAAGACAAGGGGATTTGTTCAGGTTGTCTCAAGAACTGCCTTCCACACATCAAAGCAGAACCGTAACTGTTCAGCACAGAATGGATTCCGTGTGGCCAGGAAAGAGGGAAAAAGCTCCCTTTGAGCACAAAACCACAAGCCCCTCTCTGCTGTTACATTCAAGCCCCAGACGCCAAGTATCTTTCTAGAGGTAAAGTTCACTGCCGTAGTGGCCTTTCCCGTTGGAATACACTCCAACGGACTGGCACGGTTAAGCGCCGTGATGGGGATGGTGACTTGAACACGCTGTTCTTCACTTCAGTCTCTCACTCCCAACTAGCATCTGTTAATTCTTCAAAGCAGAAGTCTTGTTTCTCTCCCCAGTTAAAAACTAGATGCTCTGATACTACCACAAACCTCTCCCCTCTGATTCCTTCAGGATTCTTGGATTGCACCTGCTTTGCTCTAGGGAGCAAGTCTTCAAGGTTTTATAGCTGCTGTAACACCTTTTGTTAGGATTGCAACCTCTTAATCCTACATGCAAACAATCATGTTCCTCCTTTTTCCATCTCTATCAGAATTTACAACCCATAAAACAGCTTCAGAAATCTGGATTTCAGGAGGTTTTCCTCAACATTTTTAAGTACAATAAGAAATAATTACTTCTGTAGCTCCAGAATTCATGTGACATCTTTCTGCTTGCAACGTAACAGCATGGCGGAGTCCAGATTGATGATTCCCAAAGCCGGTAACAAACTCATCTCTTCACTTGCTGCCTAGAACAATGAAAAAGAGATGGAAAAAGATGTCCAATTCAGAGAATGCCACTGCTGAGCCAGGACCAGAAAGCATCAACATTTCCTTGGGGAAAATAAGGCAGTCAAAGAAATACTACCCTACTGGGCAACCTAACTGCTGGCTTTATCACGACCTAGGGAGAAAAGTACAGGCGCATCAGCCAGTACCAAGGTTAAGCAGAGGTGTGGCCATTTTACATAAAGCCAGCCCCTGTATGAAGAATGACTGACTGCAGGGCTATGGCTCTGCTCCTAACAAGCAGCCATCGCTGGGGAGAGGAGCACCCAGCAGGGCACAGCCTTTAACCCCAGTTCGTGTGCCGCACTCCAGGAAACTTGCTGACCCGTTTTCCTATTGCTTGAATTAAAGTCAGCGCTCACGCTATGGTCCTAGCATGAGCGTGTTACCGCAGAGGCCCCAGGGTCCTGTCCCCACCAGAACCCACCGCTGCGGGTCTGTCCCTACTATCTAGAAAGGGCATCGTCAGGGTCACCACACAACACCTGCCAAACTACCCAAAGGGAAAGCCAGCAATTTATCTTCAGAATTAGGGCACGGGTTTGCCAATGAAAATGCTTTATCAGCAAAACCAAGTCTTTGGATGTCCAATCTGTCATTTCTTCAAAGGCTTGATGAACCAAGAGATAAAGTGACCACCACGGCTTGCCAGCGGAGTGAGTGGCACGTACTAATTAGATCTTAGTCTCACAGGGCGCACACCGGCCCCTGGAAAGCCTGTGGGGATGGCGGGCAGCAAGCGTCGGCTTGAGCTCGGCCACCACAGCACCCAGACTACGCCAGCTGCGAGCACGCTGCCGCTACACGCGGCGGCCAAAACCGAGGCGCAGCTGCAACAGCGCGGCAGTCGCTCGTCATTTAATTGCTGCCTTACACAGCTTAGAGAACAGTGCCAGCAGTCTCTCCCTTCAGTTCTTGCCCTTATGCGCGTTGTTTTGAATTGCTGGAGCTGGGTCTCGTATATCGCCCAGCGGTGGATAGTTCTGGTTCCTCTGGAAAGAAGCATTAGTTATGACTCTACTGTTTAGCCGAGCTTGTGCTGGGAGCGATGAGCCGCGGCGCTGCTCCACGGCGGCCCGGCCGCCCCCCGGGAGCCGCCCCGCTGCAGCGGGGCCCGGCTGGGCTG
>VZTV01012473.1:24650-55715 GCA_013400875.1 Anhinga rufa | reverse complement strand
AATTTAGTTTTCAGCAGTGAAGGAAGGAGCAAGTAGAAATATTTGTATTCCATTTTGGTAAGCAAATAACTCTTACCTGGATATCAGAGTAAGAACTGACAACATTCCTAAGGTGGGGGGAAAAAGAAAAGTTTGGGTTCAGACTGTTTTCTTTCTACAGTTTTCCCTGCTGCCTAAGTTGTGAAACATTTCCCCAGTTACAGACAAAATACAAATATACCATGAAAGCTCCAGCTGTCTTGAGACTTCCACACACTTATTTCACTAAAGGAAGTAGGTCGAGCTAGACATGGGTATGCATTTTTGTAATGCTACGTGATACTAAGACCTTGCCTAATTTTCTGGTGAGCACACAAGCTTTCACAGACCCTCAAGATAATAATTAGCACACTCTTTCAGGATTACACCATACATCTATTAAAATGAGAACAGTTAATACTTACACTGTCAGGCCTTCCACATATGGTCCCAACACTGGATGTTCTCTTACACGAAGCTGGTAAGAATAATTTTTAAAAGAAAAATTATTAGGAGTGCATTAGTTAGACATAGCACTCAGGAATATCTTATTTTAAAGAGATAGTCTATCTACATCCCTAGTATGATGTTTATTATCAACAAAACTTAGCACGAATCGTCTAGAACAGTATTTTCAGGAAAATACCTACAACTGAATTTTTCCAGCTGCCTGAGAAATCAGAGCAGACTGCACCAGGCCATTGCTCACAGAGCTAACTTCAAGAATATGTATCTTATATAAGATATTTACATAAGAAAAAAAAAAGATCTTTTCTGCAATATAAATCTACTGTTTCCAAATTAAATAGTTTAGCTCAAAACACCTGACAAAACTCAGATGAAAGCAATCCTATTATTAACAAGACAGTATAGTTTCACTTCTATATAACTAGTTCACATAAGTCCCAAGTTTAAGATAAAGGACTTATTTCAACAGCAAATTGAATGTAATATATATTCTTTATGATAAACTACTATTGTTTACACACGTGGCCAGTAGTGTTCAATATGTCAGAGTACAGAAAGAACTTTTTTTTTTTTAGCAAATCAAGCATGATAAATTCTTTCCCTGAATCCCCTACTTAACACAAATTTCTTTAATTTATGGTTTTACATATTCCAACACACAAGTATTAAAAACTAACTAAACTAGTTTTACTAGTGATCCTTAATTAGTTAATCAGGTCACTGTTTTCCCCACCCCCCCACCTCCAGCTCCTTGGGAAACAACCAGACAACCAACAGGAAGAAAACAAAAAGGAGCTTCCTGACAGCCCCGTGGCTCTGAGCAGTAAATTATCCAGGGCAAAGAATCCAAAAGATATTATCCATCTCAATACTGAACTCTCATATGATAGTAGTTTTGTGTAGCTGGGCAATATACATACACAGAGGAAACAAAGTGGGGAAATATTCTCCCTTTGCAAATATTAACATTTTTTCATGAATATACTATGGACTACAATTAGATACATAGAGTCAGTGGCAAACAGGCATCCCAGTAGAGATATTTTCAGAAAGTGAATAGACATTTCAGTAGCGCTGAAATCTGAGGAGACTGATGGATCAAATGCAATTAGGCAAAAACTTCCCCCCCCAACACCATTGGAAGCCTCCTGATATTATCATCCTTCCATTTTAGAACTCCATCTAAATTACAACATTATAGCTCAAATTATATTGCACAGAAGATTCTTAATATAATCTGGAGATTTAGATAAATAATACTGTAAGAGACTTTTTATAAAGACTGGTAAGATCATCTTCATTTTGCAGATAAAAAGAGATATTAACAATTTTGAGAGATTCTACAGAATCGTTTTGTTTCTGTTTCAGCAAGATTTTTTTTGCTTGGCATTTCTGAAGGGCCAAGCATTTTGCTTGAAGCCATATAGTAAGTTTTTTTATTTTAATCCCGTTCACAACAATACAAGATACTTAGATAACAAAACAACGATCACTTGTCTTTTGTGCATTTTTGTTTACAAAATAGATGCCACTACTTTGAGATTACACATATGCTTGTTCTTGTGAGCAACTTACTGGTTGTTTCTTCTGTCTGCTTTCAGCTTTAAAGACCAGCAAATCATGAATTTTCTCATTATATACTTCAAAAAAGCTCATTTCAAGATGATACAAAACCTAATAAAATTAATAATAAGAGTTATTAATATGGTCCACAAAACATTTTCATAATCCTGTGTTTCAAAAATTAACTTAGATTATCAGATCCTGCTATTCAGTGCTACCAGCATTTGTACTGTCCTTACAGACACGGACAAACATACAGAGAAAAAGAATACAAAGAACAGCCTTTGTCACCAGCATGTTTTGCATCAGACATTCCTTATCCAAGGAAGAATGTATATACAAGTCTCTAATCCTTTTCACAATTTTAAGAGACATTCAGAGTTTCTAACCACAAATTATGATTTGTGTTACTAGTGTGGAAAGCTTTAGGTGCACAATTCAAATCTCAGGCACTGTACTGTAGTCAAGCTGGTTC
This sequence comes from Anhinga rufa, assembly GCA_013400875.1. Taxonomy (NCBI): domain Eukaryota; kingdom Metazoa; phylum Chordata; class Aves; order Suliformes; family Anhingidae; genus Anhinga; species Anhinga rufa. The sequence goes on along the minus strand of VZTV01012473.1, from coordinate 53,191 downwards.
CTGAAAAGTGATTCTGTACCAGAAATTTAGTCCTAGAAAAGCCTTAACAACAGTGAGACAGAAAAATAAATATACCTGAAGAATTCCCACAAACAAACCCGCTGCATACCTGCATTCTCAGTTTGGGTCTTCTCAAGACATGAAACGAGTTTAATATTTTTTTTTAAGAGTTTAAATTACTTAGAGAATCATAACTGAAGACATAAGCTTACCATTACTACACCAATTAATGGGGCAGAAACAGAATGTAACCCTTCATTAAAACACTCTGGAAAGGATTACTACTTTGTTATTTTTAAATCCACATACCATAGCCATAGGACAGGAATTCAAATCGAAATACACCGTGATCAGATATAACGTTCCCACCCCCTCTCAGAAGACCACTCTTTCATATCAAGTTATGTACAAATAAAGGTCTATTCTCAAAGTAGAGAAGAAAACATAACATTTTTTACAATAAAAATTTTAAATTCTTAAAAAAAATATCCAGGCAGGTGTAGTTGTGGGTTTGGTTTTTTTTATTCCAGCAAGAATATGGAGCTAGAATACTAGAATTAGAATGCTATTGAAGTGTATTTCACTTTGATATGTGACAATGTTTAAAGATAAATTCATACTTTTTTGAGTTCTATTTTATATGCCTTCACTGAAAGGATGGAACCCACTAGGATTTCTTTTTACCTCTCCTACATAAATCTTACCTTGTAAGACATGCTATATAGAGGAAAGAATCCTAGTCTAGTGACACATCAAAAATATCATGTCCATATTTCATTTTTACATTATTGTCATTAAGGAAGCAAAGCAAGGGGTTTTTTTACTATTTAGGGAACCCTGTTAATCAGAGCTACTAGCAGAAATAAGATTTGAAATGGCAAAAGACTACAAACATTAATAAACAGATCATTTTAAGGTATAAAATGAAAGAATGAAACAGGTATCAAAATACTGAAATACATCAGTTTCCTCATAATTCAATGTACGGTCAATAGCACAAGCATACTACCTGTCGCTTGTCCATTTGTGCTATTTGAGTGAAAAGATCTTCACAAAGTCTTGGAATTATTCCTCGGTCTTCATCAAATCCCATCATCCTGTAGTTAAAAAAAAACAAAACCGCTAGTTCAGTTTTGTAACCCTCTATAGCTAGTTTTCATTTTAATTGTATAGCCAAAATGACATATGCTTCTAAGTTAGAGAAGTAATAAGCAACAGAAATAAATGTAAGTTGGTGCTTGTTTGAGCAGGGAGTTGGACACGATGACGTCCAGAGGTCTTTTCTAATTCATCCATTGAGAAATGGGTTGAAAACCTAAGTCAAGTGAAAACCCTACGGCAACTGAAGAGTAAGTTTTCCCATAAACAGTAAACCTATGGACATCTGATAGCACAACATGCATGCATTTTATATTCTCTGCACCCTGCCAGGGCAGTAACCTAAGCCCCTCTCCACCTCTGGTGTAGTTTTTTCCTGTCTAGTTCTGCCACTGCAGAACACCGGTGTACTAGCTACAGTCTAGAGACTCACACAGCTGCACAACATAGTTGACAGCAGAAGTTTGTTGTGTAGACCTGACCTGAGGAGGCAGTTATGACTCATACTAATTTTAACCTTGCTGAAAATACAAAGGGGTGAGGTAAGCATCTACCTGAATGTGGAGGAAAAGAAAAAATACAACAAACCTGCAAATCAGGTAACAATTGCGATTTTGAGCATCTCTTTCTTTTAGACCAAGGTAAATAAACATTACAAGGAAAAATAGAGTTCCCACTTAAAAAGAAAATGCGACCTCTGTATAAGTTCTATCACTATGATAAATTGAATAAAAAACTTAAAATTGTGATAAATTGAATAGAAACATTTCTGACCTTCAGCTACATATTTAAAAGTCTATAGTACTTCATGGGAATTATAAAGCTCATAGAACTGATTTTAATAGATGCATGATTGGAACAAAACAGTTCACTAGACTTTCTATTCAAAGATATACACAAGGTGTATAAAATTGGCTATAAACACTCAAAATATTATTTGTCTGGGATTATTTTGGGTAAAGATCAGATTTCAAATAAGTAGTGCCACAAACATCTGGATTTATTTAATTATTTATTCTAAGTTCTGAAACAGTCAGGTCCATAATTAGAAAGATCTCTTAAAGGTCTTTTCCAAACAACATAATATGCCTTAGAACATGCCACTTCACACACAAAACACACAGTGGGGAACAACAGCACTGGGAGAGTCTGAGAAACTCTCAGCATTAATAAAGGTTTTTCATCACTAAAATCTCTAGAAAGAGCTTTTATTTTCTTCACTAGACACAGAAAGAGGTAAGTGTCAGGTACATAAAAATATTCTACAGCTAACTTCATCTCAATTACTATAAATATTGTTTTAATTATTTTTAATTTGTTTTCAAATATGCAAAAACATTTTAACACAATTCAGTAATTATGAAATCTATTCCATATAAACTCTTCTCATGACTTTACGTTGCATAACAATTGGCTCCTACAGAATTCTAACAATTATTATTAAGAACTTACGTGTATGATTTTCCAGAACCAGTCTGCCCATAAGCAAAAAGACAAGTGTTATATCCCTCAAAAGCTCTTTCTAGGAGCGGCACTGCCAATGCTTTATAAATCATTGCTTGGCTTGCAAAATTAGGATGACACTTGTCAAAAGACCAGAAAGAGAAGTCATAGCTGAAGCTGTAAACTTGGTTTGTGGCTGGGTTTTGTACAGCTGTCTCTGAACCACTCATGGAGATTACAGGGAGTGAGTTTTCATTTTTCTCTCTAGATGGAAAAAAAAATTAAAAAGTATAAGCTACATGCTTTAAGTTAGTCATTTCAATCAACTGCCTTATGTTAAATAAAAAGTTCGGTAATCATAGTTAAAAAAAACATTTGACAAACATACAAAGTATTCAAAGTCAAAATACTTCAGCTAATGAATATTTTAAAAATAGCCTGAACACCTGTAAAGTGAATTCAACCTCTTAATAAAATCTTGATGTCGCATGAAATATCAGCTCATTTCAAAGTATGTATTATATACTTATTGGGTTAAACAATTCAAAAAATACAAAGCAGGAATCAACATACACTATAAAAGCTACTATTAGCATCAGAAATAAGCCCAGAATACAAACCTGTTACTGAAAGGCCGTACACGCACAGCTACGATCACTTTGCTGTTTTCTGCTTTGAAAACATCTTCCTCGGTGCTCTTACTCTCAGCTAGACTTTGTGTGCTCTCTCTCGGTTTTGAACTTTTACTCACAGGAGAGCTGGAGACACTAGTTATCTTTTTGGCTAGAATTTGAAGACGAGGTGTTCGTTTATTTGAAGCTGACAGAGACGGTTGATCCTGAGAAGCGCTGTTCTTTGGTGTAAGCTTAACCTCTGTAAACCCTTCTGTTGAACCTTTTGTTGGTGTCCTTGGTCTTTCCAAACTGTTATGTTTTGTAAACAAGTGTTGCAACCTTTGCTTTCCAACTAGCTTATTCATATTGCCTTTTTCATTCAGTTGTTCTCCTGATATCCTGTTAGTATATTTTGACCTAACTAATTGTTCTGATTTAGAAACTTCATTTTGAATTTTTGTGTCCGCAGCGCTTGTCCTATATTTTAAATGCATGGAGCTGTCATTTTCACACATGCCATCAACAATGCCAAAGCAATCCTTGCTGTTCAGGTTACGCTGCAACTCTGTACTTGACTGACCCTCAGCTAACTGAAAGCTTGGTATAACATCACGGGTATCATTATTATCAATATTTGGTGGAAGTGCAATCTTGTAATTTTTTTGTGCAGCAGAGTCATCATTTTCTACTCCAAGCACAGTATTCTGATTATTTTTGTTCTTCTCTATGAAGCCAGTCCTCACTCGCCTCTGCAGAGTAAGTTTTCTCTCTGTTGGTGTATTTTCCACTCCCTGTATTGTGTTTGTATGCAGTTGTTCACTACCGGACACTGACTTTCTGCTTGCTCCAGTTCTCCTCTGGAGTGTTAATCTGCCTTCAGGTTTAAGTGCAGTTGATGTGTCACTCACTTTTTTACAGGCTGAAATCACATAGGTCCTATTTATTTCCTCAGCCTTGTTCCGAGAACATGAGAGCAGACTATCCTTTTCTTCTCCTGACACCCGTGATTTCAGCTGCTGCCCGGACGCTTTGCTGTTGGTAGTCCGTGAAGAAGTCTTCTGCAAAGTGGTAGTACATTGTGCCTCAGAGGGAATTCTTGCAGGAACTGTGTAAATAGGCATTTTGTCTTCCAGCAAGTTAACATTGGGTTTTTATTAAGTACAGCACCTTTACGAAAAGATTATTTCTAGCTGCTCCTTCTTATGGAATCTGGGGAGACAAAGCAAAAGGTTTTACGATGCTCATGCCCAGTGCGAGTTATATTTTGGTTTGTGGGGAGTTTCTCACATATACTGCGTTAAATATACGTCCCCAAACATTAATAACAATTAGTATCCTGTTTCACCTCCAGCACTTAAAAAAAAGCGCCATTCTTCTATATTCAAATGTCTGCTTCTGCCAATAGTAAGCTATTTGACTCCATTTTTAACTGATTACAGATACTAATTAGGGATGAAACCCCGAGCATACAAAGCTGGGTGAAAACGCAAGAGAACCGAAACCCTTACCTCCTGCAGGAAGGCCACCCGCTGCGGGCCGGCCCCGTCAGGCAGCCCCACAGCGGCTCAACGCCCGCCCCGCCGGAGGCGCCCCCCGGCCGGCCGCGCCTGAGGAGACCCCGCGGGGGAACGCCACCGCTGCCCCGCGCTGCCCGCCCAGCTCTGCGGCTCCCGAAACCGNCCCGCGGGGATTGGCTCCTGCGCGGCGAGGCCCCGCCCCGCCCCGGCGCGCGCGGCCCAGCAGGGCGCTGTGCAGCGCGGCGGGCGGGAAGGCTTCCGGAAACGCCCGGGGGGCGAGAAAAGGCGGAGCGGGGCGCTGAGGAACTCTCTTCCCCACTCCGGGCTTTGGTTTGGGGGGGCAGGTAGGTGCACCCTTTGCAAAGATCTTACCTCAGTATAACGACATAAAAATTACCAGAAGAGTGTGTTTCACAAAAAATCCGAAACGATTGTCCAGAAATATTAGAAAATAAAGAGTACCTTCTCAGTTTACATGGCAAGCAAAAGATCACTGGTTTTGAAAAAGGGTTAGTGTTTTTACTAGGCGCTACTGTAATTCAAACCCACAACAGTCTGTGTTTCAAAATGAAGATGAGATAAAAATGAGACTCCTTACAAAGCTGAATATATAAACTTCTTCAAAAAAGGCAATAACCAGTGCATCATAATTCCATGTTTATTTTTAATCACACTTTCATTATTACATAAGATAACTATAAATATATCTTTATTACCTCTGAGAACTATTTTTGTCATGTTTTCTAATAATGTCCATAATATTATCTCCTGTTACAAGATTATTCTGTAATTGTTTAAGTCTCTGTTGTTCCCTTCTCTTTTGGTCATGAAGATACGGGGAGTTAAGCAGCTGCGGGGGAAGAATGGTGCCCGTTGGTTTTACTCTCTTCACAACATCCCAGAAGAGCTTCTTGCTGTTGTTATTGATAAAAGTAATGGCAGTTCCACTGTGACCCAGCCTCCCTGCTCTTCCAACCTGAAAAAGCAAAAACTCATTTTAAGTTATCAAGATTAAATGGAAGTCTTTCATATATCCTTAAACGGTATGTTCTGTTATGAAACAGCAGCTAACCTAAGTGACAAGGCCAAGCCTCTTTAGCTCATTCTCTAAGCACAAAGTTTTAATAAACTTCCTGGGTTCAGGATATGCAGATCTGAAGCTTTAGCCTAAATGCATCTAAAACTGCCACTTGCTTACAGGACATACCAGAAGTGCAGTGTTGATGCCGAGATATATGATCTAGCCTATGGGCAAAGGCTCAGAGTAAATCTGGTCCAAACAAAATGTTTTAAAAAATATTTATTATAGCAATGCCACATACATGTATCTTGTATGAAGCATGATATGTACAAGCATGACCATAAAAAAGCCCTTTACTTTCAATGTTCTAGTAACTTAAAATTATTTCTCAATATTATCCAAAGTGCTTAAACAAATTAGAAAATAATCTACTCTCTATTTAGGAAGAGATGGTATGTTAATACTGGTACAGGTTTGATGCTGGGAAAGACCATTTTTATTTATTTACTACTTGCTTGAAACTTTAGCAGAAAGATAATCAAAAACCACAAAGGTGTACTGCCGTTAGAAACACAGACTACTTCAGGAGTTCATGAGACTGGATCCTTCCCGAGCTCCTTCCCGCCTATTCAGAACAGGGCTAACTTCGAAGTTACAACAGTTCGCTCAGGGCCTTGTCCTATGGAGTTTCGAGTGTCTCGAAGCGCAAAGGTCCCACAACCTCTCCAGGCAGTCAGTTCCACTGCCTGATTACTCGCACTGTGAAAAAACAATTTTCCCTATTATCAGGCCACAATTCCCCTTGCAGCAAGTTGTGTCCACTGGCTCTCGTCCTCTCATTGTGCATCTCCAAGAAGAGTCTGGCTCTGTCTCTTCTGTAACTGCCTTATTACCACATAGAAGGCAGCAATTAAATCTCTACTCCAGCCCAAACAAGCCCAGTTTCCTCTGCCTCTCTTCACGTGTCACGTGTGCCAGGCCCCTGACTTTGTCCGGGCTCTCTCCAGATTGTTGGCTTTTCTTATAGTGATGGTCTTAAAACTGGACCCAGTAGTAGAGTACTGTGCCAAAAAGAGGGTAATTACTAGTTCTCTTGATCTGCTAGCCTAACTGGGGTTGGGGTGTGTGTACATATACATAAATACACACACACGTGCAACCCACACACCATCTTTGCTAAAGCAAGAAATCCTCAGCAAAAAAATCAGAGGAGATACTGGAGTAGGAAGAGGGAATGGAAAGAAAAGTTCACGACTGGTTTCCTGATTTTATACACGCATAGCCCACACTGCAGATGCGCTGCAGCAAAGAGTAGTATTTGGCCTTTCTTCACACAGTAAAAACATGGTAAGCCTTGCTTTCTATAGACACAAAATGATACAAGAGAGCACGAAACAGGAAGGATAATACTGCAAACATAATTGATGTAAGAACACTTAGGTTTTAGTAACTTACACAGGAGATACAAGAACAGTGTTCCAGATTTTAGTAATTTACATAAGAGACTTATGCAAGAGATATTCGGCACCTTTCTTTCTTTTCTATAAAAACAATATTCTGAAGAGCAAAATAATCTTTATATTTACATTTAAATTTCCGTAGGCGGATGTTATACTTCAGTATACTTTTCAAATAACACTTTAGCAATTTATTTATTTACCTGATGTACATATTCATCCATACTTGAAGGCATATCAAAATTTACTACCAGTTTGACATTGACAAGGTCAAGTCCTCGTCCAAGGACTCCAGTACTTACTATAACTTCATACTTCTCTTGAAGTAATCCCTGGCAACGGAGGAATAAACAGAAATTAATTCTTTTTTCCATATTTATACTTTGAACCTCTCCAAGCATAGGCTAGGATTAGTTATACAGTGTAACACACCCAGTGGGATTATTCTATTGCAGAATAGAGAATGGTCCCCCTGAATTCTTGATTTAAACAGGAATATAATTCACAGAGCTAATTAAAGAGAGATCAAACCACAATTTTAATTAAAAAGTCATCATTTAAAGTTAAATGCATATTTAAATTCCCATTTCAAAGCAAATAACCTAGGAAATAGTATCCAGTATTTATCTGCATTTAAAATGGCATTATTGTCTACAGTTTTGCTTGGTCCCATCTGTCTCTCCTCTCCCCCAGCAATATTCCAGGTTTTACTGCAGAAAAGCCATAAATTGTGACTTAACTTGTTCAAATTAAGCCACCCTTAAAAAAATTGGCCATTTTAAATCTATCAAAACCCCCATAACTTTAGGAGGCACAAACCTGTAATATGTCTGTTCTTTCCACCTGAGACTTTTCAGAATGCATAGCTGTACATTGCAATCCTGTAATCTTATGAACAGCATCACTCAACAGATCTGCTCCTAGCTTACAGTCCACAAATACCAACACTGGAGGCTTGAAGAGTTTCTTATCCTGTAAAATTAAACAGGTATTACAACAGTTTCCTGCTCATCGTCAGCAACTTGGATTCAATTTCTTCTGCTCATTATCTCTAATATTAACAACACTTTCAGATGAATATATGTTCTTGGATTCTAGATAGGAAGGAACAAGATACCAGCCATGAAACTACCAATCTGTACATCATAAACATACAATGATTTGTAGACTCAGAACCCAAGTTTATATCAATATATGCATTTTTTAGGAGTCAGAAGCTTTCTTTTATGTTTCTTGAAATGTTACATAATAATTCCGAATGTCTTTAAGTTCTGAGGTTTGGTTAAAGATTCTTTCTTACTTCTTGGATAATCTCAGCCAAGACTCCAAAATTTCCCCCAGAAAGTACTCATAAGATATATGTATTATTATGCATATAAAGAAAACTCAAGAACAAACTAAATTAGCTTTCTCACTGGTTTCTTTAATGACTTTTAAAATTACAAACCAGCCCCAGGCCATAAAGCAGCTATGACGGTGTAAGAAAGTCCAGTTCCTCTACCACTCAGAGATAGCCAGTACAAATCTTTGGGACGCCATACTGTGAATCACAAAAAAATTATCAAAATTATGATTTTTAACTTGGATCCCAGAAGAGGAATCTGGTTTGCTGCTACACAGGAGGAGGCTTGAGTGACGGGGGTGGAGTAATCCCTGAAATTGCCATTAAAGCTCCTACACTGCAGAACTACTGAACTGATTAGTGCAGTTAGGTGCTCAACCTCACTCCACCTCTTCACTACATACAGATCAGAATTAAAAGATGAGAACCTGACAGAGACATGTAAAGACATGAATACTTTTATAAGTTGTTCTTATGAGAAAATTATTACACTTACATTTAGTATTTCAAACAGCTTTTTCTTTTTAGATGGTTCTTCTACCCACAAGATAATTTGGCGAACATTAGAACACGGCAGATTCTTTTCTCCAATTGTTATTCTTACAAAATTGTGCAGAAGCTGATTTGCTAAATGTTCAATGCCCACTGGAATCGTGGCTGACACGAGTATTGTTTGATGATTGTGAGAGATGTCTTCCAAAATATCCAACACTTGCTGCTGGAAACCCATTTTTAACATGGTATCCACCTAAGTGAAAAATATTAGATTTGTACCAGATTTTTCCAAAAGCAGCAGAATCCTCAACTTGATTTGACAGAACCACCATAATGTGTATGACTGGCATGTAATAATCCAAATGCAGGAGTATTTTCAGTCAGAAGAAAAGCTAAGCAAGAAAATTAAGAACAAATGGTTCACACTGGTCTAGAAGCATTACCCCGTCAGGTATCTAAGTCTTTTATAGGCAATAGAACATGCATTGTTTAAACACACCTCAAATTGTGTTAAAAAATGAATTTTTCTCTTAAGAAATATATTTTATCTTTATAACAAACACTGTATGCTTCATCAGTTAGATTAGCCACTCACACTGGTTCTTCAAGGACCTCTGTATAGGCAATACAGCCCTGATAACTAAAAACTTACTTCATCCACCACTACAATTTTTATGCCATGCAGTTGAACAGAACTTTGCTTTAAAATCTCAAGAAGTCTTCCAGGTGTTGCTATTATAACCTAAAAAAAGAAGAAAAAACAAACAAAAAAACCCCCCAGGAGTTAGAAATTCCATGAAAGGACAGATGACTGTCCTAGAAAAACTATAAAGTTATAGCACATAGGTGAGAATGGTACTAATTAATGAAATTACTTGTGTTGAGTCTTAAAACTTTTATAGATAACAATAAATTATGAAGCCTCAAAAGGAAATGGACCTTTTAGAACTCTAATGGAAGTGTCTAACTACAAGCAATATAATCTGCATTAAAAATGAACTATCTTTGCTGTAAATTACAACTCCTTGTCTAATAAAATGGCATATTTCAGTCTTTGAAAGAAGCAATATCATGCACGGAACTTTTTAAAACCTAAAAAAGCTATTATATGTTTGATCAAAAGTCAAAATGTTAAAAAAATAATCTATTACTGTAAAATTTTCAAGAGCTAACTATTATTTTAGTAGTTTAGACTTAGGAAAACCACATCTTTTGTGTGTCCATACATGCCAACAGTAACATTTTTCTTTTCTGTCAATCTCATGAAAACACAACTCTCCACAGGATCCTTCCACACTACAGCCCTTACCTTAACACTTTGCTTGAGACGGTGAAGCTGTGGTGGCAGTGGTAAACCTCCTACCAGGAGAACTGTTCTCATGTTTGGTAAACCAGCCATCAGTTCTTTAGCTTGTCTCTCTATCTGAATTGCTAACTCCCTTGTTGGTGCCAAAATAAGGGCAGATGGAGTTTCTGTCTAGAAAGAGCGGGAGAAATCTGTTGAACATGGAATTGCTTTATTATTTAGATTAAAAGGTTTCAAGATTAAATCTCCCAGTACTAAAATATAAAGTATATAGTGCAGATACTGTGGTTACAATGAGACTGCTAATACCCTTTCTACTTGAAGACAGAAGGTAGAAAGAGATTATACCTTTAACAATGCAGACACCAAGGAAGCCTATCCCTCAATTACTCAACTTCTGAAAACAAAAAATACAGGCATGTGTAAGTGCACTGTTAGAATAGCTTTCTGACAACAAAAATAGGTCCAGAAAGCTAGCAGTCATTTGTAAAGATTGTTTTTTTCTATTTTAGCTATTGCACTGAATCTGTAACAGAAATTCAGACTAAATTCCACATGAACTCAAAACACAGGATACTAGTTGATTTCTAGAGACCATAAAGAAAAAGTTTTTAGAAGTCTTGATGGTACAGGGACAGATTATTTCCCTTTACTGTCTTGCACACCACTAAGTAAAAACTTTAAATATTAGCCATAGAAGATAAGCAGTGATAGAAACTTTATACAGCAAAAACATATGTCTCTGAAATTTAAAACCAAAACTAATAGCCCCTCTGACCCACTATTAGTCAGCCAGGTAGAAATGAATCATTAAAGTGGTACAGTCTTAATTTATTTTTTTTTTAGTTCCTTATATAAGGATCTTCAACCAAATTATCACCTCACTGATACTTCTGCAACCCAGAAAACACAAAACTACAAGGTCATAACTCCTTTCAGAATAATATAGATTCCTAACTCCAGTTAACACATACTAATAGTAAAAAGAACATAAGGTAAAGCAGGAGGGAAAAAAAAAGGCAGAATAGTGGTCTAGTTCCAAGATGCATTATGTCCGTAATACTGATCACCTTCTCAGCAAATAAACAAAGGTGTTTCACATGTTGATACCACAATCACAGATTCACCTAACAGTTTTCTGCATGGTATGTGTTTCTTTCTGGTCTCCAACTGGAATATTTACAAGGGATCAAAAGTATGAGGTTGCTCCTTTCCCACTGCATCATCAAAGGAGCTGCATAGTTAAATACTTGTGTCAAGAAAGGCTTTTTGAGTTGTTTTCAAGTGGGCAACAGTGTTTAACTGAACAACATACCACCACAAACAAAAAAAAAAGAGGTATCTACATAGATGTGGAGAAGCCAGGAACTGTCAAGTATCTCATAACCAGATTACCCTTATGCTCTTAACATCTCATCCCTCTTTTACATTAAAAATGAAAATTATTTTAAAGAACAAAATCTTGACATTAACTTGTAAAGTACCCTGAAGAATGAGAAAAATCATGTAGAGAAATTAAGTATTATTCATCGAGTCCCCAGTTTTGTGCATATTATTATAAGCATATAAGCATCTTGCAGACTTTAATGATAATCAGAGGAGGTACTGGAGTGTAATACTCCTGTTCTTAAATGCTCCTATATAGCGCTTCCATTCTTAAAACTAATGCTATAGTACTTTAAAGATTAAAAGAGTTACTTAATCTTTATTCATTTGAAAAATTATACACACACACGTTTGTGTGCATGTATATATGTATAAAGACATCTAAACAGTCCAAAACATCAACCAGAATCAGGTACAGAATTTTCAAATATATTCTTATGCATCTTGATTAAAACCTCTAAAGCAAAAAGCAATACTGAACCACACACAAGGTACGGATTAGAATTTGCCATTGCTTCTCATCATATATTCATGTCCTTACAAAACAAAAGTCTTCTTAATTGCCACAGTATCAAAGGAGAGACTGTATAACTAGAGGATTTCAGAAATTATATTACCCCAAACTCCTGTAGTTATCTGATGGTCAGCTGAACATATTTCAACAGAAAATACTCTGTGAAATTATGCAGATGCCAAAAAATCTCTTGCAGCCATCTGATATACCAAGATAGAGGAACAACTTCTTGCAGAGGGCCTGGAATTATCTTCACTTTCTATTTTAAGCCATTTAGGAAGTTTACCACAGAATTTAATTACCTTTCTTAGCAAGGATAAACTGTATACTAGGTAATATTAATAGAATTGCTTTATCTCCAGACCAAAGTGAAAACACATTCAAAGTCATTAAAAATAATCAGCACACACACACTCCTGCCAAGAACCAACGGTCCATCAATCAAAAGTAAAATAAATCACTGAATGTCAACAAAAAGCACTGCAATTACATTCTCAGTTACAAACGGAATAAAGATTAAAAGAGTTACTACCACTTTCTCTAAACACACAAAGTTCCATTACCTCTTTCAAAACCTTCATAATAACAGGGAGTAGGAAGGCTGCTGTTTTTCCGGAGCCTGTGTCTGCGCTAGCCACAATATCCCTCCCTAACAGTCCAACAGGGATCATTTGCATTTGGATGGGAGTTGGGACCTCATAGCCAGAATTCTTTAAATTATGGTTTAAAGTTTCAGGAAAACCACAGTGTTCAAACTCTACAATGGGTCTTGGAACTTGCTGGCCCTGGACAGCAATACCTAGCTGCAGTTTAAGGTTCTCAATCTGTTCGTCTCGCAAACCTAAAATAAAGGAATGATCTTTGTAGGAATAAGGTGTATTAAGCAGGTGAGTTTCTGCTTGAGATTCTGCTTTTGTGAGTTGATCAGATTTTAGTTTTTCCTTTTCTTGAGACTGTAGAAGGTGTTTGGCTTTACATTCCAAGCTACAAACATCTGCATCTGTTTTATCGCAGATATACTCTCCATAGCGACCACACACGACACATACAGGTTCTCCAGGTTCTGCCCAACGCTGGGACTTGCTGAAGGATTTTATGGGTTCTTCTGAAGAGCTACCTTCATCAGTGTTTTGGTTGTCCTTTCCCAAAGCTAATACTGTATTAGCAACACCAAGATCTCCAGCTACAGGTTCTGTGAGTTCTTGTATGGCTTCATTCAAATTGCATGTTGAAGCAGAAGTTTCTGTTCTAACTGACTTACAGTCTTGAAACTCAGTGGTCTCCTCTAGCAAAGATCCTCCAGAAGACAATTTATTTTTCTTAGCTATACCACTTCTGTCGTCATCAGCAGTCCTCTTGACTTTAAGAGATCTTGGTAAAAACATTCTTCAGTACACTAGAAAGAAAATTGTTACAGTTGTTAGAAACTACTACTATTAAGAAAGGTACATTTCACTAGTACCACAAAAAAATGAAGTCTAGGAAATGTATTTGCAAATCTAGAAACCAACTTTCAATCCCTGAAAAGATCTAGAAAATTTTTAAACAAGGCAGTTTCTCGATCTTAACAATGTTGATGCAATGTAAATCAATACTTTAAAATAACAGTGGAAGCATGGAGCAATACAGAGATCCACCTACAGTTAGTTTTCAGTATTAGACATTTGCAGTTGAATGAAAGCTTTGATTTTAACTATCTGTTGGGAAAATTATCCATTTTGAGAGTCAGTCGCACTGAAATCCTTGGAGAGTTTAGTTGTTTCTAACATGAGATACAGAAGCAGAACATGCATTCTTCTAAGCTATGAAAAAAAAAAACACAACCAAAAAAATCATTAATTTTTAAAAGGATGTGAAATTTAGTACAGGATCCACCCAAGACCACTCCTTTTGCTGTCCTTTTCAAAGTCCACCCAAATTTAAAAATGCTGTAAACTTTGAGATCTGTTTAGAGTCCACCTCCCGCTGTTCCGGGTGTCCAAGAAGGAGCAAAGACCTACACGATCAGTTTGCAATACAAGGAAGCGTCCATGAAGAACCATAACCAGTAGTTGACTCTGAAAGTGTCACATGTTCTCACCAATCGTTTAGTACGGCGCAGTCAGTAAACAAAGTACACAAAACACCGTTATTTTGTTCTGAATCGATCAGAAGCCAGGTCTCACCACTTCGTTCTTCGCACCTAATGAGGGCTGCCCACAACAAACCTCTCCACAAACTCGGCAACCCTTCGGCCGAGGGGAGCAAACCGCGCCGACGGCAGAGACTGCAGCCCTACGGGGCTCCTCGGGAGGGCCCCGTCCCGCCGCCAGCGGCGGCCGCGCTGGGATGGCCGCTGCCCGCCGCGCCCCCGGCGGCAGCTACACACCCCGCAGGAAGCCAAGAGGGCGCGGGGCCGCTCCTACCCGCCCGCACCCCCGCCGCGAGGCCNNCCCCCGCCGCGAGGCCGAGGCCGACCCCGGCCCCCTCCCCTTCCTCCCCTTCCTCCCCCTCCTCCTCGCCGGCGCAGGGACGCCGCCTCACGTACCGCCACCGAGCGGCCGCCGCCTCTCCTCACAAAATGGCGGNCGGAGCGGAGCGGCCCGGTCTGAGCCGCGGCCCTGCCGGCCGCCCGCTGCCTCACCCCGGGAGGGGCGGCCCCCCGCTCGGCCCGGGACGGGGAAGCCGCATGGCCGGGAGGTGTCACCGCCGAGCTCCGTTTCGGCCTGCGGGGGCTGAGCGGCGCGGCTGCCGCCCCTCCTTGGGCCCGCGGGGCGGGCTCGCCCAGCACGCCCGCCCGCGTTTACAGCCCGAGCGGCCCGTGGGGCAGCGGGACACCCGAGTGCCTGCACGCGTGAGGCGAGGCGCCCGGCGTGCCGGATGAACGCCCGGGGCGCGTCACGACCCACTTAAAACACCTGGAAGGGCACGATGAGAGAGCTGTTCGTACACTGCAAATTGAGGAAGTTATTTTCAATAATAAATAAGCATACCTTATTTACACTATGTCACAATGCATGAGGATGCCAGAATTTATCACATTTCACTGCAGGGCAGAAGAGACTTTCAGACTTAGCTTGGACCTGTGCTCTGCAAGACAGCCTAGGTGCGACCGCCACGCCAGTGCCGCTGCCCCAGGCAAGCCAAGTGCATGGAGAAGGGTTCTAAGGCTCGGGTGCAGGTCCGCTGGGAAGGCTGGTGGATGTAGCTGCTTGGCCATTGTGAACGGGGTGGTCACTGCTACTCCCTTTCTTTCCAGGACTCACGTCACCAGAAGGGGGTGAATCAACCTGTTCCAGATATTCCCTTGCAAGACCAGGAGCCTGAGGTGGTGTCACTGTGTCTGCACCATTTGCGAGAGGTCCTGATTTTGAGCACAAGCAGGAAGACCAGAGTATTCCCAAACTAAAAGTATATACCCTATGATCATAAATGATTTGGTGCATAGGAAAGATATCTTGCTGGGAGTTATCAGGGTTGATGTACTCCCAGGCACTCCACATACTCCAAAACAGATTGTACCTTACCCCCCTCCTCCTCCATCATTGATCCCATTAGCCTCCACATTGATGGTGGGGAGTTCCATTTTCTTTCTGGCTCATTACTTTTGTTGGTGACCACCACCATTTCCTGCTAAAAGAGAGAATCCATAAATACTAGCAGCCCCTCTGGAAACACAGTTTAATGGCAGTCCAGGGGAACAGTCAGAGGAGCCTGCGGGAATGCGGTTAAAACACAGACAGAAAGTTGGGGGCTTTTGAGCAGCTGGCTGCAGCATGCTGTAACGTACAAGGCTAGTCACACTTGAAACATGGTCTGTCTTAAAGTCTGCTGGATTTCTCTGTAGTAGATTACCACAGTGGCAAGACAAAGTTAGTGCAAATACGGGGTTTGGGTCTGTGTGGGATTTTTAATTAACTGGTACTATTGGAAGAGACTGTTGTGTTTCTGGAAAGATTAAGTGGGCATTTCTAGGCATGAAAAACTGTCAGGCACCTTTTACCCACACTCCATACATTCCTCATTCTCTCTGAAAATCCCCACCTTTCTCTGATTCAGCTTCTGTCATTCCCCTTTCCTTGCACTGACTTCCTTTTCTTCATTTTCCCTCCCAGAGAGTTTCTAACATAGACTAATTTCCTTTTCTTACTTCCATTTGTACAAGGTCACTTCCTGGAATTCAAAACAACATTTGCTCAATAAAGACCAGTATTTCAACAGTATTCAATATGATACGAGATGTTTCATACTCCGTAAAGTCCATATACCAAAATGCAAACATCCTATATGTATCTCAGCTATTTCTGGTTTTTGCTAACAGTAGATTTCCTTACAGAAATATTAATGTAATGGATGCAACTGAATCTAAAGAAAATTAAAGTAGCTTTTTATTATGGTAAGAACACTGTTATTTTCTTAAAAGCTACCATTCTGCCCTCACCTGCCATGAGAGAAGAGTTTGCATGCTTTAATTACACAGACTACATAATATTGTCCATATTGTAATACAACTACTTAGCATTTTTGTCCATAGTACATACTCCTGCTGTTCTAAGCTACAAAATGCAGAAGTCTATCCTATGTGTTTCTGCGGAAGGAAAAATGTAGTCAGTGGGTGTATTCCATGATTCGTTTATGGATGCGTGACTTTCAATTTTTGCTTTACTCTGTATTTGTTTCATGAGAACGCTATTTTGTTAGTAATGAACACTTTCTAATTAGGTACTGATTTTTTTGAATCACTTTGAACATGCACATATTATATTGCATTTTATAAGATCATCTTTATATAACAAATTATTATAAATGCAACACAAATTGACATTCTCCAAACAGAAAGCCTGCCTCCACTGTTGATAATACACACTAATAGCTTGCTTTCTTTAGCATAGAAAGGTCTTTCAGATGAACTCAGACTTCATCACAGCAATAAAGGTAAAAGGAGGTCACAGAGATTATTCAAACTGGTTAAAGACTAAAGGAAACCAAGTATTGAACAGTCTGCAGGATTAAGTTATTAATAAAACCCAGCAACTTCCCTCTCTCTAGTTACATCATCAATTATCTAGGAATCCTTAAAGAGTTGTTCAGTAAGGACAACTGTTAATACCTAATAAAAACTTCTGTATTACCAGAAAAGGCTGACACCTTTGTGATTATGGGAAACGTCAATGATACAGAATACTTGACTTTCAAAAAGCTCTTAAGAGATTCCTCGCTAAAAGTTTTAAGGACACTAAAAAAATGCAGGGTAAGATGACATGGTCTTACATGGACATACCATTGACTAGAATACAGGGAAGAAAGCTTAAGGACTCACTAATAAGGGGTTCCACAGTGGAGGAAGGGAAGCCACCAGTGAATTCTGAAAACTTGATACCATTTTGCAGTTTGATATGGCAACCTGAAGACCAAGAAAGTGAGAAAGTTTGCTGGGAATGATACCTCAGATACCCACCAGAAGAGCTTTACAAGAGCCTTAGCAAGACTTGGTTATGATGACAGGTGAAATTCAGACAGACAAATGCAAAC
Organism: Anhinga rufa; assembly: GCA_013400875.1. Taxonomy (NCBI): domain Eukaryota; kingdom Metazoa; phylum Chordata; class Aves; order Suliformes; family Anhingidae; genus Anhinga; species Anhinga rufa. The sequence continues at coordinate 35,487 of VZTV01012473.1, read as the reverse complement.
CTAGGTACACAGACAGGTATCTCGATGTTGAGTACAGAATGATAGGCTCTGAATTGGTCATTACTATTCAGAACCAAGATCTGAATATTAAGATGAATAACTTTGTTAAAGCATCAGTCAGTGTGCAACAAGTTACGTGGTAGGAAATACTAGGAAAGGTATAAAGAACATTACAGTATAAAATGGCCGTTCACCTATATGAATGCTCCTTGTAATTGGGGTTTCCCCATCACTCACCCCCCTTCTCTAAGAAAGACTACAGTAGATCTTGAAATTAAGTTTTCAAAAAGGCCTCTATGGATATTCAGAGGCCTGAAAGGGCTTACATGCAAGACACAACTACATAAACTCATCAGTCTGAAAAAGAGATGACTGAGGAACAGATACAGTAGATCTACTGTACCTTGAGTACAGCAAAATACTGTATATTTGTCCTGTCATAAAGGCTGGACAGCTCTTGATAGTTCATTCTTTCTTCCAAAAAAATGACCAGGATTCAGGTATTAACAAAAGTACTAGCAAAATGGAATTTTTTTCAGCCATTGCTTTGACTCGCCCTGTACTCATAAGTGCACTACTTTCTCCAAATCATTAACGTACATGCTCTGCTTTGAAATTTTAATATGCTTTATAGTAAATGCTCACAACTGAAAAGGAGTGCAAACTTCCACAGAATGTAGTATGTTATTCTTTATTTACATGAGAAGTTAATCAGGGTAGATGTACCAAAAACTCTTCTGGAGCAGAGACTCTGCTGTGTGAGCTCACTAAATATATACTTTTTTTTCCTGGTATAAAGCATAAAGTTCTAGTCTAGTCACTTTCCTAAGCTTTTTTAGAATGCTGAAATATCTAAGGGTAATAGATAGCCTTGGTGAATTTAATTCCCATCCTCTTGGCTCTTGATGCTGCTAATCAGATCTGAGGCAAATGACATTTTAACAAGATTTTTGAACTTCAAGTTTTGTACCTTTAGAGTTCACCAGATGGTACAAAAAGTCCCAGACGAGATGCTCTCAGATATCCTACAAGGGTTTTGTCTTGGTATTCTTCTTTCTAAAAACTAGTTAATTCAAGCACTGGCTAAATCAAGTTGGGTTTAAGTCCTGTTAGAAAACCACAAATAATTAGGACAGTAATTTTTGCACATTCTGGACAATTTATCTGCGGATGTCATCATGGAAAAACTTAAGGTTTCCAGATCATGTAAAAAAAAAATAATAGCATCTGTATTTTGTATAGTCACATTGTTATTTAATTTAGTTAGTGAAACACCAAAAATTTACAGTTTTCTCATCTTCTCTGTGTGGCATATGTTCCAGTACAGTAGCTGCCTAGGAAAGTATCATGTATTGTTATTAGAAATCCCTGTTCAAATATAGTCCTTATATAATTACTAGGCCTCTTCAGAGCAACTTCTAAAATAACTATTAGGAGCTACGGAAATGTAACAATGCACACACAACAAAAGGACTAATACATACCAACATAGATTTACTACATGGATATACAGCAACAGATTATTTCAACTTTATGCAAATTTCTGTTAGAATAACACCAATAGTAACTATTGATTAAAAGTAAAAGTAAATAATGAAAACAATAATTCAAGCACAAATTATTAACACTAAGGTATGCCACCTTTTGGTCTATTTTAAATTAAATCAAGAAGATTTTTCCATATTCACACTCACGGTTTCTATGTCAAATATACAGAAAGCAAGCGTGGCATCTTGGATTCCTGCCCTCCATCTACAAGCAGGCGCTTTGCCCTGTAACATCTCACAGCCATTCTTTAGAAGCACGAACCAACCTTTCCCATCACTTGCAAATAATAAATAATTCAGTGAAACAAGATTGGATTAAAGCAGGAGACTGAAACCCCTCTACTCCCAGGCACACTAAAGTCATAAGAAGCAGGCATTCTGCATGCTAATTTAGAGACAGTATCACAAGCATTTCAAACAGCTGCTTGACTGTAACATATGCCTCGGCTCTCCACAGCAATACCTCCCAGAGTGACCCCCTTAATTAAAACCTGTACCAGAACACAACCTGTAGGCACCTCTCCATGAATCTGGCAAGCAAGGTGTTCTCTGAGTTCCACACAGCGATTTGATTAACAGATAAATACATCCCAAAGGGAAGTGTCCAAAACATTTTAATACAGTGCATTTTAAGTTTCCTTTGTAGCCAAAATATCCTCATGTTATGTCTGAATTTTCCACTCAGAGTGAGCTCCCAGTGTACGCAAAACTACTGAGAATGGATTCACGAGTCCAAATTGCACCTAATGCATCACTCCCTCAAGTGGCAAGTGTCAGTACTGACAAATCTGAAAATTAAAACACCTCAAAAGGATGTGTCTCATCGAGAGGAATAGGTTTAGGTTTTCTTTATGCTATTAATTATTTTAAATATCTCAATATGTATCATTATTCTAAACTAAGGAATCTCAGTACCTTAATGTTGTTTATGTTACAACGGATGAAGAGCATTAAGTTCATTAAGATGTCACTTAGAGAACAACAATTACTCCCTGATTTATTTTTTTAAAGTTTGCCACAGTATGCATAATTGGAGTTAACAAACATCCACTGCTTGGGTGGAAGGGAGGGGGAATGTCTTTCCATTCAGAAGACATGGAAGTCAAAGCTTGTTTACTTGGGAATGGGCCCCTGGGTCTGCCCCACCCACCTGATGCTATGAAACTAAATATTTTTCTGTTTCTTTAATGTTTGGGATTTTAAAGCCACTCAGCAGATTTGTAGGTAGGTAGTCAACAGCAGCTCTAACCCAAAGCATACTTAATGAATAGTTCTTTGATTGAAGGAATGAGTGAGTCAATGACTCCACTGGTTTCTAAATTACAGCTTTAAAGGAACCACACCGGAAAAATCCAGATGATCTAAAAACGACTAATGTGGCTAACCATTAACTAGTCAATCCTGCCCACATTCATACAAAATGTCCTGATTTAGTACATATATTGCACGCAATATACTTATTCTGAGGCCTAGTTTTTCTAATTCTGCTTAATCCAAACAGGCAACTCCTAAGATTTTTGAAAGTAAATAATCAGTGAAAGAAGCTTTGGACTAAGATTTTCAGGCTGCCTGAGCATTCTCTTTGTTTGAAGAGCCACCTTCTGAGGAAATATTGGTTGATATTAGTATATGCAGATATCTGTGGTAAAATCTAATTAAAAAAAAATCTAATTAAATCTGAATTCTTAAAGCATATTACTGATGTGTTGTGTTGTTTGGGTTTTGGTTGTTTGTTTTTTTTTTTAAAAAAAAAAGAGCAACTAGCAGTCTTGCCCTGAAGCTCCAGCATTAAATGCCACTAGTCCATAGGGAAATAACTGTACAGGACAAAACATGCAAACATTATGAACATAATTAATGTATGTGATTATATGCTCAAATACTGCGTATAATACTTGCTTTGAGAATCAATGGACTCCTTATTTAATATCACCATAGCCTCAGCACAACTGTAAAAACTACAGCAAATACAATTATGAACTTCTTTGTACAAGATACAGAGTAGCTTTTTCCAATTAAAAGGAATGATTTTTAGGATATGAGAACCATTTAAATTAACTCACAAATCTCTGTTAGGTGTCCAAGACTTACAGAACAAGGATTTGATGAAAAGGTTGCAAAGACAATTTCAAATTTCCAGGGACTTCAGTAACCAGTAAACTGGAACCCAGATTCTTAGAGAATTCAGCTGGAAATAAATAGGATTAAATAAATCTTGAAATATAACTTAATTAGAGGTGCAGAATTAAGAATTTAAAATTCTCTCCTTTCATGTTAATCTATTTTTCTTTCCAAGAGGATATAAAACATTGTATTTGAAAGCTGCTTACCAGTTTGCCATTTAGATTTGTGTTCCAATTAATAAGGCTGTTTGGAGGCATATGAGATTGGCATCTATTCTAAAAACAAGGTAACACTCCCACAACATGCACTTACTGAAATTAAACCCTTTTTTCCCCACTCTGAGGTCCCAGACAAAATGATGGGAGAGGAAGAAAAGAAAATCCACAAACGACAGCAGGAATCAAAGTTCCAGTTTGCCAGATGACCTGTGTTTGATGTGTATTGCCACCTGCCCCCTCAATAAGCTCTTTCCAATCATATCACTTCTTAAGAGATGAAGACCCTTCTAATTAATCAGCAAGTATGATAAACATAACAGTTTATGATCTGGTGCATTGCATTTGTATTACAGGGAGACAGGTGGAAGAAGCACAGCGTTATAATCCATTAGTGTGACAGACTGAAGGAAAAATCTACATCATAAGCCTTTTGAGTAAACGGGTAATAAATTTCCCTTTCCAACTCTAAAGCTCCTACCAGCATTGCTAGTTTTGAGAGCAGAAACCACTGTACTAACAGTGGTCTGGAAAACATGCAAGAGAGCAGCTAGAAACTAGCCTTTTTACCAGTTGTCCTGTTAAAATCTGTGCCAACACTAGTCATTAGGTTTAACCTTCATACTTCCTTACATTACATTTGGTCCCTGTTCTGACTCTGCATGAAGTCTTAAATTGGCCTAGCTGAACCCCTCACACAAAAATTATTAAAGGATGTGTAAAGGCTATAACTGCATCTACAAAAAGCCATCACGCTGCTGCCAAATTCAGGATGTCGCTGCTATGGGGTGACTGCCAGCTGTGACTGTTGCCTGTGGAAGCCATTGGCAGCTGTTACAAAACAAGAGGATCCTTCAAGCTCCTGTACGTCCCGCTAATGGGGGGCTTGGTGGCTACGCAGCTCCAGGATTCAGGTCTCACAAGCTTCCTTTATGTCAGCCTTCATCACTGCTCTCAGTGACTGTTACTATTGGGCTCTAGCCTACAGGGTTTTACATTTCTCAAACGACACTTTTTGTGTACAGAGTATTCAATGCAGTCATAATAGCTTAATTAAAAAAATATACCTTGTGGATAGTTTTTTCCACTGACTCATACTGCAGGTCTCCGATATTAATTTTGCAGACCTGTGGTGTACTTGGCATTAATTTAACTAGTGCAGATCTTTGTCATGTGCTAAAAAAGACGTACGTGACTGCTAAGCAAAATAGAGGATAAAAGAATTGTGACTTATTTTACCAAAAAAAGTTGCATCTTTAGCTAAAATCCTTTCCAAAAGGACTGTAATGAAATATAAACGCTTGGTCCGCAAGCAGGCCATTTGTCCATTACTTTTTTAACAGAAAAGTATACTAGATGGCTTTAATTTCAAAAAGCAAACCATTTTTTACTTTCTCTTATCTCCAAAATATGTGCATCAATTTCACTGTTCCTTCCCTAGATGTGTTACTTCCCTATTTACTTCTCATGCATACGAAACAATGAGTGAAAAGATTGTTAACATTTGCTATGGTTAATGCTCATATTTTTTTTCATAATTTCCTTTTCATAAACCCCAAAAAACCATAAACCTGGGAAGCTGGAAAAGCAGGGCTGAAGTCTCCTGCCAGTTCTGCCCTACTAAATAATGTATAGCCATTTGCAACAGCCCAAAGTTTTTTTCTGTCACCTGGGAGGCCATGGTTTTCATTAGTTCTAGAAAATAACATAGTAGTAAAGAAGCAATCTGGATCTGGTCTTAGCATGACTATGTTTCTGTCCCAGTAGTTGTAATACACAATATAGTGTTTATGCTGGCTGCGCTAGTATGGACAACACCTAACTCAGGGCAAAACCTATCAACAGAAGGCTCCCATGCTGAAACTTGAAATGGAAGAACGATTATGTACTGGACAAATGGTTTGCATCACACGGTACTGTTAGCCTCAGAAATAATTCACTATGTCATTTAACTACAATAATTCTTTAGAAAATAATTTTCTAAACACTTATATGTAAAAATGAACTGAAGTAGCCTCCTAAGTGGTCGAACTTTTTTCTGAAAATGTATTTCAACATAGCTAAAATTGTCACGTTATTACAGAACCAACACACTACTCAAATTTTAAGGAGTTAAAACACCTGTAAGTGAAAATATACCTTAAAATTCCAGTAATTCCATTTGCTTATTTATTTTTCTTGCTTCACCAGTGAAAAGAATTAGCATTAATCTGATCACATATTTAAACTAAATTCAACCTTGAACTCAGATGTTCACTCATGGCAAAGATGAGCTGCCCTCCCAGGCAAATGCTACTGCATACATAAATGTGTAACAGTCATCCTACAGAGACAAAAAAGCACAGATTGACAAATGACAAATAACAGGCTGAACAGCAGGTCTCAGCATTATTTATACCTATCTTCTGGCATAAAGTCCCTAGTCTGTGAGGCAGTAAAAGGCTTTAGGCTATATCCTAATCTGGGAATACCAAGGTCCCGTGGATCAGTCCGAAGACACATGAGGTTAACTAGGAAGGGACCAAGTCTGTGTAAATCCAAAACTGATCTTACCCTAAGCCCTAACAGTCCACCTCTGAATACTTACCATGTCAAAGCCTGGCTCTACTTACAGGTTTCTCAGGCAGCTCTCTCATATTCTTCTGAGAAACCCAGTCCAGACAAAATGACTGAGATCCTAGTTCAACTCCAGCTCAATCAGCCCTTGCTGGTACCAGCATATCAATTAAAAATACCCCCCCAAATCTGAACCTAAAAAGTAGAAATGACTCGTCTGAAAACATCTTCTACTTCATCCCCTCATATAAACCCAGCCAAACACCCACCTGCCTAAAATGAGATGAAGACACTCTCAGAACATGGCTTGGCTCCTCCAATCAGTCAGACAATGGCACTGTACAAACACTGGGTATTTTATGGATTTTTCTCACTGTATTGGGTTTGCGCAGCAAGGTTTTGGTGGTGGTGGGGCTACAGGGGTGGCTTCTGTGAGAAGCTGCTAGCAGCTTTCCTTATAGAGGCCAACAGAGCCAACGCCAGCTGGCTTCAAGATGGACCCGCCGCTGGCCAAGGCCAAGCCGATCGGTGACAGTGGTAGTGCCTTCGGAGTAGGACATTTAAGAAGCGGGGACAAAATCCTGCGCAATTGCAGCTGGAGAGAGGAGTGAGAATGTGAGAGGAACAACCCTGCAGACACCAAGGTCAGTGAAGAAGGAGGAGGAGGAGGTGCTCCAGGTGCCAGAGCAGAGATTCCCCTGCTGCCTGTGGTGAAGCCCATGGTGAGGCAGGCTGTCCCCCTGCAGCCCATGGGGGTTAATGGTGGAGCAGGTATCTGCAGCCCATGGAGGACCCCACACCAGAGCAGGTGGATGTGCCTGAAAGAGGCTGTGACCCCATGGAAAGCCCACGCTGGAGCAGGCTCCTGGCAGGACCTGTGGGCCATGGAGAGAGGAGCCCACGCTGGAGCAGGTTTGCTGGCAGGGCCTGTGACCCCATGGGGGACCCACGCTGGAGCAGCCTGTTCCTGAAGGGCTGCACCCTGGGGAAGGGACCCACGCTGGAGCAGTTCGTGAAGAACTGTAGCCCATGGGAAGGACCCACATTGGAGAAGTTCATGGAGGTCTGTCTCCTGTGGGAGGGATCCCACACTGGAGCAGGGGAAGAGTGTGAGGAGTCCTGCCCCTGAAGAGGAAGGAGCGGCAGAGACAACGTGTGATGAACTGACCACAACCCCCATTCCCCTTCCCCTGCCCTGCTCAGGGGGGCAGGAGGTAGAGAAAATCGGGAGTGAAGTTAGGCCCAGGAAGAAGGGATGGGTAGGGGGAAGGTGTTTTTAAGATTTGGTTTTATTTCTCATTACCCTACTCTAATACGATTGGTCTGTTGAGTCTGTTTTGCCCATAGTTGAGTCTGTTTTGCCCATAACAGTAATTGGTGAGTGGTCTCCCTGTCCTTATCTCAACCCACAAGCTTTTTATTATATTTTCTCTCCCCTGTCCAGATGAGGAGGGGAGTGATAGAGCAGCTTTGGTGGGCACCTGGCGTCCAACTCATAAGTGTTCTTATAAAGCTCTGTAAGGAAGTATACTATTAAATATGAAAATATAAAACTGAAGTACTTCTGTCTTAAGGGTTACGTCTAAAACTCAGTATGAGTAATTAATTTTACTGCATAGAAGAAAGAATGTTTTGTTTTCTTTTTTAAGCTAGACATACCAGCAAATACAGCCAAAGTGTGATAAAACTGAGGACTTGAAAGCACTGAATAAGTGAAAATACTAATAAACACCAATTATATGAGACTATGGTGTTCAAGAGAACCAATAGAGATGAGACTATATCACACTGTTCAAAACACATAAATCCTTTAACTCTCTCTTGAGCTTTTGCTTCTGTGAATCACTTGCAGTATTTATCAATTAGTTGTTACAAATACTAAAGCAGACAAACCTCCACTTCTCATGACGTGGTGGCACGAAGTTGTCCATCTGCAGTTTAATTGCATACTTCAGGACCACAGACTGCTGAAGTTAAACCAACAGATTTGTCCCTCTGGAATTCAGTTAGTTTCCTAAACTTTGGTTGCTGTGAGAACATGCAGACAATGCATTAGCTCAGCTTGATAAAGCACAATAGCTATTAAAAATGAAAGCAAGCCTCAAAAATGCAACATATCTCTCACTACCGCTCTTGAATGATTGTTCCCTATGCTTTTTATTAGAAGGAGTCAAAGATGCCAGTAACCTTACAGCTGGTGACTCTGTAATAACAGAGGGTAACAAGACAGACATAATGAATGCCTCCTTGTTAAGCAGTTTTGTTTGTGCTGTTCCAAGAGAGATCTGCCAAGAACTTTCCATGCAAACCTTATTTTTCTGGGATTTGTAACTTGGCTGCAAAAAAATCCAGCATGATAATGCCAGGTTCAAAAGAATTCAGATTACAAGTTTTAAAATATATTTCCAAGTTTTGGAATAAATTAAATTTACACTAAATAAGCTAAACAATTTAGTGCTTCATAGATTTTTTTTTTAGTTACTTTATTGAAAAAACCCTCTGGTTAGCACGTTTGCACCCCAGATCGTTATACGTTTTCTAACCCTTTGGTATTAAATAAGTCTGAAGTATGCAGTGTGAAAGGAGACTTTTGTGCTGTATGGTCAAGACTCCACCAACGTGTATTTTCTTTTTAAGGAAGACTGTATGAAATGCATATGAAACACTCATGGGATTCAATCTGCTCAACAATTCAGTGGATTAAATCTGTGCTAATTCTTAATACAACTCAGCTGACTTGGATATAAGGACAGGTTGTGAAAAAATTGGCTGTTTAACACACCATTCTTACAAAACATAAGCCTAGAATTATTTCCATGTTAAATTATGTGGGCTTGTTTTTGTTTTTGGTTTGTTTTGGTTTTTTTAACCAAATGATTAAAAGCTTTGAACTGTGCAAAAGTCCAGTTTCAGTGCTTCTGTTTTCTTTTTTAGCATGACCCACTAGGACAAGGTCATTTTGTACAGTTCCTTGCCAAAGCAATATTGTTTCCTGAGGCATCTAGCAAGATATATAGAAATTAGATTTCAGGCACAACACAGATTGGAGCCCAGACTAAGGAAGCTCCCTTTCAGGCAATAGCCAGGTGTCAAGAAACAAGAAGGCTATGACAGTTGACTGAGCTATGAAAAAGCGGTGGCTTAGGCTTATGCCTAAGAGCAAGAATTCAATTCAAAACTAAGAGACAATGAAAACATACCAATAAATTATAAAATTGTTCTGAATATATCTGGTGAGGTAATCTCAAAGCAAACACTGGAAGGAACAGGGCCAGAAAATACTATGAGACAGGGTAGCTTAGAAATGTTTCTACTCATTTTCTTGACTAACTTGGGTTTTCTCTCATGAGAATTTGCCTAGAACACATTATCCCCCAGAATCTGTCTACCTACCTTACAGTTCAATACAAATTAAAACTAAGTAGTTGAGGAGTTTGTATGAACTGGAGTAAGCCAGGCCTCTCAGATTCTCATTCTGCTCAGCTCCAGAATAAGCTAAAGCCGCAGGGGGACAGCTTCCCTTGACATTACTGATGTAAATACTTGAAAATAGAGCACTACTGCACTATACAACCTGAAGAAGGAAAAAACATGGCTAGCCAGACAAAAGACAAGTAAGAACAAAGAGCTCCTACCAGATCAGTGGAACTTGGAGCAAAAAGGCAAGGTAGTGAAAAGGCTTCTGTATTACTAACAACTGTCTGCTCTGCAAGAAGCCACAAAGGTAGTCAGTGGTTACAAGAGGGTGTTGGCCCTGGGAAACATGACATGTCTTCCTTCAATGATTAAAGAGCCAGCAGAAGCACAGACACAGAGCATCTCCATGCAGATGGCTCTTAATCTTCTGTTGATACAGAGGAAACCTGTTCTCTAGCAGCAGCAAGGATATTTCTGTGGGACTGGTCTCTCTCAAGTACTGGAATCAGAGCAACATAATAATATCAAAGCTTTATTTGTTACTGCTTGCCCAGTCTTACAATATCTAAAACTTCATCATTCTGACTCTGAAAAGTTCATCACTTTGTTATGCATTTCCACTGGGACATCCTGACCTCTGACTAGAACTTCTGTGACCTGCTACAACATAAGTAGCATTTATAATTCTTATTTTTCATCTGTTTGTGCCTAAGTATCTGTCCTGGTTTCAGCTGGGATAGAGTTAATTTTCTTCCTAGTAGCTGGTCTAGTGCTGTGCTTTGGATTTAGCATGAGAATGATGTTGATAACACATGGATGTTTTAGTTGTTGCTAAGCAGTGCTTTACTAAATCAAGGACCTTTCAGCTTCCCTTGCTCTGCCAGGTGCACAAGAAGCTGGGAGGGGGCACAGCCAAGACAGCTCACTCAAACTGGCCAAAGGGATATTCCATACCATATGATGTCATGCTCAGCATAT